>JAJOOO010009319.1:0-23042 GCA_029582685.1 Solanum piurae | reverse complement strand
TTTGATACGTTACGTCAAAATTAAATTGCAGGCAATTCAATGTCTAGGTGGAAATGGATATATAAATGAGTATCCAACAGGACGTTTACTACGAGATGCCAAAATGTATGAGATTGCAGCAGGAACTAGTGAAATAAGAAGACTTATAATTGGTCGTGAGCTCTTTAAACATCAATAATTAATTACAAATTATAATTAATTAGTGATTTAATTTCTTCTTCTATACCCCCAAAAAAATTGTATGTTTAATCAACAAATTATATATTCACGTATCTTGTTCTCGATGTTCAAAAGGTTGCAGGAGAGTTTGACCCGATACTTTGTCCTTAACAGAAACAAAAGAAGAGTCAAAATTAATTGCACAATGGTTATCCTTGTATTCTATCTTTCTCAGACTTTTCTTTTCTTGTGCGATTATAACTTACAATCGTGGATTATAATTTATAAAAAAACGAAAAGAAAACTTACATTTGATCTATCCATAGGAAAAGATACGAAGGAAAATAAGAAATACTTGGGATATCTTATAGGACTGTTGAGAGAGATACTCAAGATTCTAGGTACCAACCATTTACCCGTCTAAATTCCATATGTAAGATGGTTATCTTTCATATTCCACGATAACAAAGAAATCGAAATTAATCATTCGATGTCTACTTGTTCTTCCCTCTTCAGTTCACATACAATTTGTTACTTAAAGAGTAACAAACTAACAATTAGCCATGGCATCACATAATAGCATCAACAATCATAACGACGTTAAGCAAGCAAGCAAGCAAATGGAAGTATACAAAAAAATAAAAAGACAACAAAATAGAGTTTAAAAAGGTCTCAATTATCTCCAAGTTCTAAAACTAGTTTTTTTTTGTTTTTTTTTTGTAGTTTTACATTTTTTTTATTTATTTTTTTCATTTTTATTTTGATTCCAACTTCTTCCTATATGTACACCTTATAATCCTAAGACGAAAGTACAAAAAGGCACAAGGTATCCATCCCCTCATGGTAAAATTTTAGCTCAACCTCGGAGGTAAAAATTAACCTCACAGAAGCTCTATATACAAAATTTTTGCCTTGATCATCTCAGAAAGGTAATTCGGCAACTTGAACTCATTGTATGGACTGTAAGGCATCAAAATTCGCTGACAGACGGTTCAATGAAGCTGAGAATCACACGTTAGCTAGTGACCGTCCTCCTTTGTGCTTGCACTGGCACCTCCTCTGGCATGTTTGAAGTCATCCAAATTTCGGAACTCTTCTCTGAGTAGTCTATCCAGTTCTGGAAGCTTCTTCAAAGGTGCTCTCTGACCTCGTTGCTGACGAAAATGGTGAAAGGCCCTTCCAGAATGATTGCAGTAAGATAATGTTAGTAAGAGCATAAAAATACTTCCAATACAAAATCTAGATATCAACAAAAGCAAAGTTAATGTGTACATATTATCTCTAAATCAGCCCTTCCGCAACACCTTCCCCTACACACCCGAGTTTTTCCTTTTAACAAAGGGAAAAGGGTGGTCAGAAGCACTATATGCCCCATTCGTGTATATGGGGAACCCTCCCCACTTTTTATTCAAGAGTCACTCAGAACTAAAGTCCACTATAAGGTATATGTTTTGTTTTACTTAGCCAGAACAATTGGTTTCATGTTCATTATTGAAGGATTTGATCGGCAGCTTCTTCATTTGCAACTTAGGTTACAGGTATATGCTGGTTTCAGTAACACACTTCATTTGCAGCATTAACCTAAGTTGCGCGGATGCTTAAGCAAACAAGCAATAGTCACTCATAACTAAAGTCCACTATTAAAGTATATGTTGGTTTCAGTAAGGAACTCTTTCAAAGTCCCTTGCTGCTGTGATAGATGGAGATCCTTGAAGTTTTGCCCATGGGGCAAGAAGGGGCCAAAAATTCAAGATCATCAACTTCCAAGGTCATTGGTGTAATTTCCTGTGTGATGGATCAACAAGATCTTCACAACCAGGAGATCCTCTAAAGAAGGCAGCAAAAATTGATCATGGCATGTTACCATGATGCTTCTGCTGACATGCTTAGGCACATGGACTTTGAAAGAATACCGAAGCTGTGGGGGTCCCAGGTGAGGAGAATGAGGGAAGAAAAAGAAGATCAAAATGCAAAAGAAGAAACTACGGGAACTTAGAAGGGAAAAAAGAAAAGCAAACAAAATCAAGTCAGGAAAGCAGGATGGAAGAAAGGATTCAAAGTAAACTCTTCCATTCGTGTTACAGTTTGCTATAAATAATGCTGTTATTCAGAAACCATTTTTTAAGGGAGCATTGCCTCTCTAAAATTAAGAGTTTAAAAAAACACTGAACATGGATCACTGAATGAAGTGAATCTAAAATTGGAAAGGCAAGTAATCAGAGGTTTAAAATGATTCAGAAAACACAGGTTCTAACTTGGCGCTTAAACAATTACTATAAAAAAGCATCCTATCTACATGATACCTTAATTCCCAGTGCTTTGATCCTTCAATTTCAGCCGGAGTCTCATAGGTGTCACAAAAAAAAAAAAAAAAGGGGGGAGGAAAGGACACAGAAACGAGAACTTTCAAACAAGGTAAGGTATATTATATTACCAGTACTTCTCAAGGCCGTAAAGGTTTCCCCTATTGTAGGTGTCAAGCGTCAATCTCTCAAAGTCGTCATAAAGGTCCTCTCTAAATTCCTTTTCCAAACCATAACTGAAAAACAAACACAGTATAATGAGCAGTCAAATAAGTATGTCAGAAGGAAAGGGCAACTGACTGCTGAAAAGAAGAGTAACTGTTGAAGTTGCATCACATGGAGGTGGATCTAGAAAAGAACAGCTGAAGAGTTCAAAAGTAAAAGGGAAAACAAAACATGTCATTCTTCCCTTTTTTCCATGTAAGTCACAATGGCACATAAACACTACCTATAAAATCTAAATAGGCACTCCATCCCATAGTTATAATTCGCAGCTGCATCTTCTTGAGCCATCTTTTGGAACTCATTGTACATAGAACGTATGAACATGTTCCGCAGAAAATACGACCAAAACCTGTACAGTGTATTCATTTCCTGCATGTCAAAAAGATAAGAACCTTTAGAGAAAATTAATTTATGCAATTTAGGCACGCAAGTAGATGGCCAAATGGGCAGTATACGGACAAATAGATGCATCATACATGTGTATATGCATAGAGAGAGATGAGTTAGAAAACTCTCATTATGAGTTCAGCCAATTGCTTAGTAAGAATATTGCTCATTCGTAAAGTTCGTAAGCATTCATGTGATTCCTTTCAAGCAATATCAGGTTTGCAAATTCAAGAGAACTGTCCTTTTTGTACAGATCTATTTTAAAATTGGATTTATCGACAAACAGTACCTTTTAGGTAAAGAACAGTACTACTTGTGAAGATTTGTTTCATAAGTGGGTTATAAACAAAGAGTACCTTCTAGGTATGGAAAATTTGCTTTTCTTCAAGAGGGCACTGGAAATTTTCTTTGTGTAAAAAGTTGGATAGATTTCTCAGAGACCTAATGTTAAAACATTCTAGTAATTTTTTGTTACCATCTTGGTGCAACAATAATAAGATGAGTTTTCACTGGTCAAAACAAAAACCTCAAGGAAGTCAATGAAATCATGAAACAAATTTCACATTATACATGAAGAGATAAGTCATCTTTATTTTCATATCCCACCCCTCAAATGAACTTGCAGAATAAAAGTGATAAATTCCTCGCATTTTATACCCTTATATAAGAAGCAATTCACTGTTATTAAATTTAATATATTTCCTCTTTCTTTCCTTTTTGTCATCCTCAACAAGAGGGTGATGCTATTATGAAACTAGTAAATCAAACACAAGCCAATGCAGAACAAAACTTAAGTAGGCACCTCACTGCAACCAACTCCAAGTTTCTTGCGATCATTCAGACAGCGCTTATGATACTTCTTGTACCTAAAAGATGGAAAACTCAAAACCAACATTCAGGAGCGAAAAGAGATGCACAAGGAATATATGTATAAGTCAGTGCACATGCAGAGCCGTACATGAACAGATGCATGCACTTGAATACAAAATGCACAGAACACCAACTCCTTATGAAAGTAAATCTACTCACAGCTGTTGTGTAAAACCATTTTCTTGTAGTAGCTTGTGACTTGGATGCTGGAAGGGTGGAAATGGTTTAGGCATGGAACCCACAGGCGGACTACTACTAGCAAGATTGCTGTGCGGAGAGGCACTCAATTTTGAAGGCCTTGACCTGTAAATAGAAGTTCAGGTTACTAAGTTATTGTGTAACAACCCAGAACTGTTTTCACAATGTCCCTAATAATCATATATTTCATAGACTTGCATTTGCTCTTTGACAAAATAATTAAATAATCTCAAACATATTACAATACACAACTACATTAGAACAACACCAGGGATCCAGAACATACACATGACTGTCAGGAGGTGTAGAACCAAAGAAAAACCCAACTGAATCGCTAGGTGGACTTTCAGATATTGTTCCTACACTGTTCCGAGAAACGCCATGATTCCGGTAATTTCCAGAAAACAGCCGCTGCTTATGTATTGGATGAGGCTTAGCAAATCCTTTGTTTTGCTTTCTCCGAGTGTTAGAACTTCCAGGACCTTCAGTGTTTTTTCCTCCAGAAGAATGATCGGCATACTTTGATTTTGATAAAGCAACACCAGTACCAGAAGACCTAGTAATGTCATCTCTAGGATCATTATTGTAGTTGTTAGATCTATGACTGGATCGTGTAGCTTTAAGCTCCTGGAAGATGAGAGATCAATATAATACTGTATAAGTTGAATAGGGAAAGAATGACCTAATTAAAGCAACCACCAACCTGCTCGTAGAAGTAGAGACCATCATTTATTGCAGAAGCAAGCTCAGTAGATATTGGTTTTGATTCTTTTCCAACAGTTCCAGATACCTGAGATGCCCGAGTGTTCTGTAGAAAATCCACACAGATGAGGTAATTAGCCTAATTACACAGCCCATAGTGTGGCAGAAATAAAAGAAAGGCAAAAGAAGTCATGTTTATTTTGGATAGGAAAAAAAAAGTCAGTGTTTAAACACAACAGCTCATTTTTCCACATGCTTCTCCTAGGCTGCATCAGTTGCAGTATCTTAGCTTTTCCATGAATTTGGCCAAAACTTTTGTCTATAAGGCAACTGATTTTGGAACTTGTTGAATCTAGATGGTACAAACTATCCTAGTCATGCAAATTAAAGGCAGGGCAGATCAAAGACTTGTAAGGAACACAAAGAGAGAATCTAAGGAAAGCATCAGCTTTTACACACCAACCCCAGCTGTCACTAACAAGGCTGCAAAATACAATTACCTTTCTAAAAACAAAAATATAAAGTGACGCATCTAGTGAAATCCCAATAAAATCACCAGTCATATTGACTACAGGAGTCCAGCTTCGGAAGCATAATAATCCTAAACACCATTCCAAATGTACACTCGAAAAAGAAGGGCTCATAGATAATTAGCTACTGCTTGGTGCCTAAGAGAAATTAACTAATTACCAACTGAGAGAATGGAATAGCTAACTAGCTAATGCCTAGTGCCTAAAATAAAGAAATAAATTAATGGCAATTTCAATTGAATTAGTAAACTGACATGGCAAATTCAATTTAAATTAATAAACTGAAAAAAAAAAAAAAAAAAAAGCTGAAGAAGAAGACAAAAACGGGAATTTACACGCACTACGCAGCTATATACACAACGAAGAAGTAAAAATGGGAAAAAAACAGTCTGCTATATACGCAGCATCGAGCCAACACTGCGTGTGATTACTTATACAATTTAGTAACTTCTTTTTTTTATAATGGTGTCGTGTAAGTAGCTTGGCCCACCTCGACTAATGACTAATCTACCGAGTACCTTCTAGCTCCCACCCGCACAAGTATTGGTTAACTTTACCAACATCAATACCTAAGAACCCATATAGCATAGCCTCAATTGCAATTGTACATTGGCTCCCAAGGTTGTTACCCAACTCTTTGACTGCTTGGACACCCCCTTGGAGCTTACACTATGTAATAACTAACAATGAAGACAAAAACCTGAGCAGTTTGGTGCATTTTGCTAATAGTTATTTGTGGTTCATATATAGAAACAAACTTCTGCAAAGGCGGGAACCTGAGGTTGTCCATTCACATCCTTTTGAAAACTTCCTCCTAACTCATTTATTTGGAATGCAAAGATTCCATTAAAAGTAAAGCATTTATTGGATATTGGTCCGTGATTGGCATAACATCAATTGCTATATAAATTGAAAATACCTTCTCATCCTTGAGCTTAATCATCAGATTGTGTGTCGGAAGGGGAACAAGACATTTCTTTTCATCTTGATTCTACAGTCTATGCAGTCAAAGTGCAAGGGACTACAACCTAAAACCAATTTATTGCTACATCAAGTCTGCTTGAGCAAGTTTCCTGTTGCTTCGTGGGGTAATGCTGCAAGCCTCTTCCTAGGTATCCATCCACTGGCAGATCTTCAGCGAGACCAGGAGTTTCTATTTTTTATTTTTTTTTATGACAAGGGAAACCCGCAGTCGCTACCCTTTGGGTGCGCACAGGGTAAAACCCCACTCCTATGCAATAGCTCACAAACCACATAGGAGAGGTAACTAGGCAAGCCCGGTGCGATGAGCTCGACCCAGAAAGTAAACCCCTTGCTTTTGTTGGCAAGGGGTTTCGAATTTGAGACCTCCAACATGGAAGTCTCAAGCCCAAACCACTGGGCCACCCCGAAGGGTACCAGGAGTTTCTAGTTATTTGTTAAATTTCAATTGAATTTCCAGTTTAGCTCAATGCACACCTAGTCCTCTTATTTATGTTTTTCAAAAACAAAAATTAATTTTTCTTATAATATGAATAATTAGGTATCTCCGGCACCTTAATTACAAATACTTTTATCTAATTAATAATTAGTTAGTTATATTTACTCAACTTCAGTTAATGCATGTCCACTACTTAGATGTGGTCAAGTACCTGAGGCCCTAGGTTGTCAAAGTACAAAATGAGGCATACACATTACTTAGGGAAGTACCTGAGGCGGGAGGCCCCACATTTTCAAAGTACAAACAAGGCATAGGCATTAATTAGGAAATGAAAAAAGGGGTTGAACTATATAGTTCAAATCCAATAAATTCTTTCACAACTAGATTGGCACAAAATATTGAATAGGACCCTCTTGTAATTGCATACTCAGATAATCAGTTGGACCCAAAGGGAAAGACTACCAGTAAGAACACCCACATGTCTATAAATTCTTCCCCAAAATGGAAATACTTATTACTAGAACTATAAACCAAGAAAAAATATAATGGGATTAGTGGCGTGTCATGAAAGTAATACAATGTAAATTCTATGTCAGTTCATCGAATGGACAAAAGAATCAAATATTACATCTCCCATTTTTTGCATCCAGAAACTAATATCACCATTATACAAGACCTGATTGTACCTGTAACATAAAATAGGAGTCTATCCTTCAGTTGTTAATGCATGTAGTAAAACTCTTATGAGTAAGTTTGACAATAAACCAAGTGAAGTCTAAACACATGACAACAAATTCTAAGAAAAAAGTGATCTTTGGAAACTGAATTCACCCAAATAAAAGACATGGAAAGCAATTTTCTTACCCGAGTTACAATGACAAGTTTCTCAATAGCCTCGTCATTAACGTACATCTCATCATCTTCTTCATCAACTCTTCATGAAGCGACACCACCAAGATTTAACAATATAGTCAGCAATATTGAACCATTAAGAGATACTTGCTCATACAAAGTCTGTCCTCACACTATGATTTGGTTGTCCCATGTGGAGTTTAACAGATAAATCAAGTAACAGTGACAACAATTACCATAAATTCTTTTCTTTTTTGAGAAAAGGCAAGTAGTATTGGTATCAAATCTAGAACTAAGAAAGAACAGTAGTTACATCCAAAAGAAGAAACAAAAAGAGAAGAGTCTAACCTGGTTATCTACACAAAAAATTTATGAATTGTAACAGGGACCATAAATTCTTCTTCTTCCTTAGACTCATCGCAGGAGCTCGTAACTATAAGATCACTAGTTAACATTTTTAACCTATTTCGGGCAAGCAGATGACTTCCTACCCCAGGCACCAGCTATAGTAAAAAGATCCAGATACAAAAGCTATATATTTTTTAAATATGCCCACAGGCATAACCAGTCTCCTTCAGATACATACCAATTCTCAATTTATGGAAGCAAATCAAGAATATAAGTATCGCTATATGATTTTTTTGAGGGGGCAAATGTTAAAAATGCATATAAAACAGGTTTTTTTACCTTGACCTTACTAACAAACAAGAAGACACCTACAATATTGACCAAATTGGTTAGATTCTGGGAGGAAAGAGACGATCAAATTTGCAAAGTGTACAAGTAAATGAAGCATAATATGACCAAATTGCATTAGATAAGCTGAACAGCAACATATGTAAACAGCAGTGCCAGTCATCAGCATATCTTTGTGTCAAAACAAGCCAGCTATGAAGCAAAACCAAGAGAAATTCTAACAAATTCAGATAAGAAAATAAGCAAAACAAAGTTACAGATATCGTCTATACCTTCCACTCAAAGAGGACTGGTCCTTTTTATTTTCAAGCTCCATCTCTTCATCAAGCATGAATGTGCTCGAGAAATCATTAGATAAGTCATCTACATTCTGTTCTACAACATCTGATGCCATAACCATTCTTGCATCACCACTTCCTTTGTCAACTCTGTGAGTTGAACCATGGAAACCAGATTTCTTCCTACTGGTTTCTGCTTTACTAAACACTGATACTTTTTTAGCATGTTTCTCTATTGATGCAAGCTCACCAACACGATTTTCTTGGGAAAATCTGACTTGAATTCCATCCTCTTTATTTTCATTGACCTCATCATTCTTTATAACCTTCCCCACTGAGGGTTCCACCGGAGTCGAAGGGGATGATTTCTGATCAGCACTAGCTGACACCCACTTTGACCATTCATCACGTCTTCTCAACTTGTCTCCCTGCAGAAATTAAGCAAACAACACATTAACAAATAAGGACAAAGGGACAGGAGTATTTAATGTAAAAGGCAAAGAAAAACATAAATCTACTGATAGGCCAACTCCAAAACTCTCTGTACTAGCAAATTGCCAAATTAGTCTCAATACATTTACCCAAGTTGCAAATTTGTTATGATGGCGTGAAGTCAGTAGGAAAGGAAAGACCAGGAAGGGAGGATTGGAGCAGTAAATAAGAAGGAAAATCAAGGAGGGAAGCCTACAAGTTGAACTTTACCTTTCTGTTTCTTTGTTTCACCTTTGCTTTACTTTTTTGTTTATTTTCTTCTTTATTGATCATGTTCTGAATTTCTTTACTTCATTTTTACCTTACGTGGAGGTCTTAGTATGCCTAACAGAACACCAAGGGACCATTTTGAAAGCAATCAAAGGATGTTTAGGATGCAATACAAACAGCTTAGTAAGAGAAAACTGGAACATATATGTAAAAATTAGTTGGGAAATTTACTTTTTTTTCATGCCACAAGGAAAGGAAAGAGGCAATGGGGTATTCGAGCAAAAGGGAAAGCATTTTACCTTTACTTCAACAGTGCTTGAAGCCTGCAATGCATCAATGATAAATGCTATATCTGTACTCATTTTTTTAACCTGAAGTAGAAATGGAAAAAAGAATATCTGCAATTAGAGCTTTTTCATTTCAGATAAAGGATAAATGCTTAAATGTGTCAGACAAAAGTAAAAGACGAGAATACAATGGACCAAATCCAAGTTTAACACATGAAAAGATGATGGCCTTCAATATTTAAAATACAAAGCACTGCATCCTATCAGTCATTCTAGCAGTAATGTGAGTGTTCTGAGAAGTTTTGAGATTGTACCCTTTTGAAGTCTGCAATAATAGAGATTGAAACCCAACCTTGATCGTCCATTAAGGAAAGCAAGTAGTGGTCATTCTGCAAATTCTGATCACTGCCAAGTCAAAAGGTACATATTCTTGATATCACTCTACAGTAGTCAAAAAATTCTAGGACAATTGCTGGCAAAGTAATTAACCCACAAGAGCTGTATCTGTGCAACAATACTTCTTTTTCTTGAAATATACATTCACTAAAGAGTGAGATCATCCTCATTATTAAAACTTCAACATGTCATTTTAAGGAGTGTCCATGAAAAGGTCACCTACTATTATTCCTTCCCTACAAGATTACAACTGTAACTATATGATACCAATGAAGATGCAAAGAATACCATAATCAGGGAATAATTACATCTATTCAAGAAAACATTAAGATAACCAACACAAATAGAACTTTTTCTTGATGTAGTCACCTGAAATAGTATTCAATTTGCTTCAATATGCTCTCTCTCAAAGCTAATGCAGGTGATGGTGGAGTAGAGGCTCCAGAGCTAACAGGATGTGGGACAAAGAAAGGTGGGTAAGGCACTCTTACAGGAGGGGGAGAAGGAAGAAAATATATAGCTCCTGGATGACCTGTAAAATAGCCAGCTGTCATTCACTTTTAAAAACAAATCAAAGACTGAAAATAAACAATTAATTACACTGATGAGATGAAGCTGTTAAGGAGAAGGGGTAACAGTTGATAAGGTCAATATTAGCGCCATCCGCAAAGCACCACTATAAGTGAGGGAGAAATAGGAGCAGTACAACTTTAAGGGTAAAAACCCAGGGACATCAAGCTACTTTAGATGGTAATTGCCATATGCCAATTTTGTATTTTTAAGAATAATGAGGTCACTTATTCATGAAATTAGTTCTACATAAATTACCAGGAAAATTTGCACCATCCATGTAGCCCGGGGCTGGACCAAAATATGGAGGCCTTAGGAAAGGCCTTAGCCCCATACTTTGTTGCAGCTGAATGTCATCTTTAGAACCCACAGGTCGCTGATTAGACAAGGCTGAACTAAACTGGCTACCACGTTCTTGTGTATTAGGTCTTCCTCTGTAGAATTTGGCATCATGGTCATTTGGATCCCCTCGAGATGGGGGGCGAAACCCACCATTTATAGGGGGTACAAAAGCTTGAGATGCAGCATCACCATCGGACCTAGCCACGTGACCTTCAGCTCCTGAGAAAGACCCTCGAGGGGGCTGGTATGCATACCCTGGAAGAGGAATATGTGGCATAGGTACCATACTTTGATAAAAAGGAGGGAATCCTGATTGGTGGTAAGCCAAGGGCACAGGAAATGATGGCACACCATTTTGGTTGTGCCTAGGCCCTGGTCTTTGTTGAACTGCGGATGATGACTTATTTGAAGACTTGGCACTAGAAGATCCATGGAACTTTAGCTGCTCACCTCGGACCTACAAGACAACAGATCATCAAATATATTTCATGGTAATACATCCTAATTCATGGTAGTAGGGAATAAATCCATCCGCAGAGGTGTAATGACCGCACAAAGTCGCCATATTATGAACCTATTTGAATGTACCAGATATGGTGCAGTATCTTGCAAAGTTATCAGACAAAGTATTACTTCGACACACAGTCAACAGACATAGAACAATGACTAATCAGTTTTGACATTTAAGCTGAAACAGATGGAAGAAAAGCACATTACAAGAACATCAAAAATCCCAAAAATTATGACAACTAAAAGAACTACACCATAATCCCAAGCTACATGGATCAGCTATACGAGACCACAATATCTATTTGGGTGACTGTTTCTGCAGCAGTACACTTCTTCTCTAGCAATTGTTAGGCAACACTACACCTTTTTTTGATAACCAATTTGGTGACATCTCTCAGCTTTCGAGTGACTATTCCAGCGGCAATGAGCCTCTTTCCAATAAACGTTTCGATAGCACCAGACCTATTCCAACCAGCATTCTGCCATTTTCTGCAGCAAAAATCTTCATGACTGAAACAACAATGCCTCCTCTTATAGTAGATGCTCCAGCAACACTGTCTCTTCAGATAATTCAGCCAGAAACTTTTCAACTTTCCAAATAAACATTTAAAATGTTTGCCACCTTGAACTTGGAGGGTGGCAGGGTGCGTTCAAAATGTCAAGAGAATCATTCAGAATATTGTATCTTCCAGAACTATTCACTTCCAGACATTCTCTTGTATAGACCACTGTTACTGACATCAAAATATGCAAATCTAATTCCTTATGAAATATTAAGTTTCTTTTTTTTCCTTTGGCAGTAAATTGAAACATTTTGTTATTATATCAAACAATTTAAGTGTGTAAAATAATTAATACTAGTTCTGTCCCAAACAATGATATAGTCAGAATATCTTCATTCCATATCTTTCCTTCTTTCTCCATGTATATATACAATCAAAGATACACTTACAAATGGCATCTTTATAGTTCAAAAATCAACTACGTAAACAAAAACTCATTACATAAACCCACAAATATTTTTCCCCTTTACACAACAATCGCAAATCAATACAAATAACGAATAAAAAAAATGAAAAAACCAAATTAAAAAAGAGTACTTTTATCCTAATGTAATTAAAAAAAATCAAACTAACCTTTTCAGAAGCAACATTGCGGCTGCCTCCAATCTCCTGCTGCGGCGGAAGTGACGGCAACTTAGCGGCGGAACTTAAATCACTAGCCTTAATCATCTGCTGAGCATCAGCAAGTGCCGGCCAGGATTCAGAATCAGCATCCCCTAACGGCACAGAAGCCTTATCAGCCGTCACCTGCGCCGGCGCCGTCACCGGAGTCTTCCACGGCGACTTTGGAGGCTCAATCACCTCCTTCTGATCATCTCCAGTACTCTCATTTTCCGCCATAGTCAGCAACTTATATATATATATATATATAAATTCAAATTGAGTGATATTCCGATAAAGAGAAGGCGAAAACGGCAGAGCTTTACAGCGGTGTGTGGTGGCTGAGAGAGAGACTGAGAGAGAGAGATACTACTAGGGTTGAGGAGTGTTTTCAGACAAAGAGACAAAATATTGAATGTTGTCAAACAGTGACAGCTTCACTCAATGCTCTATATTTATACTTCAACACAAAATACATTTAACTCCGTCTATTTTTATTCGTTCACTATTCACTCCCACGTATTAATAATAATTGGGATAACATATCCCAAAATTGAAGTATTAGTATTATCGCACCTATCCTAAAATAACTTTTTTTCCAACCAAACGAGTCCTAAAAGGGCAAAAAATAGAATTACAATTTTACGATATCACCCGTTGAATATAATTAATTTCATGCTTTTAAAATACGTTAAAACGAATTTTAATTAATAATAAAAGTAAATTAGAAATTAAATGGTTAATTTTTTTTTCATTTTTCAAATTAAATACTACTAGTAAAAGTGGAATTTTGTTTTTAATATAATGAATAAATTGAGTAATAAGTATCATTTTTTGTCTCAAAATAATTGCCTCTTTAGTAAAATGAATAATGTCACTTTAAAATTCAAGACAAAAGTATTACTTCCAACTATACATTCTATTTTTAAAAAGCTAATTCTTCGATTGATCAATTTTAAAAAAATATCTAATAAATAAAAATAATATAGTAGATTATATTTTTTTAATAGATGCAAAATGAGGTAAAATAGATTTATTTTGATTGAAAAAATATAGGTATTCCTTATTTTCCAAAAGAGATAAGATTGGACTATTCAGACTATAAAATCTAATTTAAAGATATTCTCACTACTATTTAGGAAAATTTTACGGACTGTCATCTAACTTTTATTTGATTATTACCTTTAAGTTATTATTATTTTGAAATAATAAAAAAGTCGCTTAAATTTTGCATAAAATTTATTTTAGAAAACACCATTTTTTGCAACATACTACAAACATTATCTAACACAGTTATAACAAGAAACCTCCATGTCCCCCAACATTCTGGTTGTGACAACAAGGGTGGGGTTAAGGGTATATTCAGTATACAAGAAAATACTTTTTGGTATATTTATGTTTAATTGGTCAAATTATTCAAAAAAATATTTTTTCGTTCCTTAAAAACGAAAAAAATAACTTCCCCAGTAGAAGTAGGAAAAAAACAAATTCTACGAGTCACATTCCACATTGACTGCTTAAACTCAGGTATGGCCGAAAAAAAAAGGAATTTCTGAAAAAGCATACAACAAATGACAGCATATGATTTTTAGAAGCCTACTAAGAATCCAGCGTTACCATTTACATATAAAAAAGCATAATTGTTGCATTGTCACAACCACCAGGTTAATCCCTATGCATTTAACAGATGCATAGCAAAATTGTTCCGGGGAACAGAAGCGCGAAAAAGAAGCATGGGAGACCTGAATAGGGCAACAGACCTAATATTGTACCGAATAACTAAGGAGTTTTGGGAGGTCACTCGGACAAGGTTCAGACTCCCAAGTGCTGTTAAACTAGAGCTATTTACAGAAACCATTTGTCTAAAGCATACATTAACCGCGTACAGTAAAACAGGAGGCGCACAGGCCTCAACAGAAGAACATGGAGCTAGCAACATTCTCTTGAAGACGGGGCAACTGAGGAACAGTAACTGGACCAGCATTTGTCAGACCACCATGGCTTGACGACGTCTCTGATGCGTCCTCAAATTTCATCCATTGTCCCACCTGTGTGGCGGCCAAATGGGCATAACTTATCGGAGCCACTGCATAGAACGGAAAAGAGAGTGAGGGCACAAGCAAAAGGAAAATATAACATAACTTATCCAAATATATGCTTTTTATATTTACCAATGGATATAGCAGTAGTGCTTCTTTGGTACCTGCAAGAAGCGTATAACAATTAGAATGACTGCAACTGCTATGATTTAAAAGTTTAAAATTCGGGCCAGCTACGTAGAATCCAATTTATGCAATACTCACACATAGGACAGATTATGAACAAGTTCTTGAAGTTCATCAGGTGAGAAACCAACTTCATCCAACAACACATGGTAATGTGTAGGTCGAGTGGTACCCTACAACAATATCCAAGTAAACATCATATGATATAAACATTACACCAAACTTCAACGAAATGGCACAAAACAGAACAAATAACTCACAATCATTCCCGCGTGGGCACACAGATAGAAGTCATTGTTCCTTGGATGACAAACTTTGTTATCTATAATTGTCCCTGCAAAAAATCTGTGTAAACGAATTGATCCAGTGCTTTCATTACAACTAAAATTCGCTGTGACTTCTATTATTACCTGGCGGAACATTATCAGGAGATCCAGACTGGAAAAACTTTGTATGATGATTTTTCTGAGCAACAATAATAACAAACTTGGGCGACCACTTTTCATCTAGAAACTTGCAGGCCTAAATGCATTAGAACAGATGAGTTAGCACGAGAATTCTCGTATTTTCCAAATTATATATTAAGACGGCATTTATCAAGAGTGCAGAACCTCAATGAGCTGGTCCAGTTCTATGTTTAGAACTTGATTAAATTGAGATTCACTGACACCATCCCTGACATTTCCAAAAGGGGCCATTAGCAAAACCGTCAAAGTGGTGTACAAAATTCACTGCTATGTGACAATGTTAGGCAGGTGGAACACACAGTAATAATAACAAACAATAGAACAAGAGAAATGTCAACAGCAGCTACTCATTCCCAAGAGCTGGGTCAGCTACATAATCCTCTTAAATAAGAGATTAACTGGATAAAAATGGCGGAAAATGAGGTAGAACCATAAAAACTCACCAATGTCATGTTCAATACAAATTTCTGAAGATTTAGACATTCATCATAAGCGTAGTGTCAATATTAGAGCAATAGCACTTAGAATATATATAATTTTCTGGGTTAGATCACCTGAATACTATAATGTGCTCAGGCTTCCTTTTCCCGGAACTCACATAAAAATCTAGCAAAAGTTCCCTGCATTTTGAAATTTCATTATTATCAGAAAGTTAATTCTGGGAAACCAAAAGGATACCACCAACCGAATTGCAAAAGAAACCCCCAAACCATTAAGCAATTAGTTTTACACCATAAGAAAAAGAAGCAAACCATTGGAAAGTGAAACCAAACTTTAAAATGCACAACAGACTGATTAGAAAGATGTGCAATACAACTGGGTATTCCAGAAACTGATTAGACAGAACGTCACGGAACCAGTGGTATTTGATTGAAGAGCTCATTTGGCATGAAGAAACACAATCCAAACTAACAAAGTATTATGCTATTCTCTTTTTCCATAAGGCATCACAATTCTGGTGAAGCAATTCCCTCGAGAGTCGAAATACAAAATGTAAACTATCAAAACAAAAATAAATTATCTCTAGTGCAGCTAAACCGACTCAAAGATCAAAATGTATATGTTAGAAAGCATAGCATACTCTATCATATAAGTTTAAGTTCCGAACGGCCAAAGTTAATTCACCCTAGCCCAAAAGAAAACAGTCCAAGAGAAAGTTAAAACCTACAAAACCAAACTCACCTCATAATCCCATCATCCTCGGTGTCTGAAACTTTTTTAAATATGTTATCAATCATCTCTACTTTTGGAGATTGAGTGCGCACGGAAGCTCTATAACGAGATATTGACGGCCACTGCCTTGAACTCACAACCTGACAAAGCAATAGTATAAAATGAAATTCTTTAAACAATTGGGTATACAAGGTAATCAACATCAATGAAAGAACATACTGCAGCAATTGATGGGACATCAGACTGGCCGGGAGAGCCATGTGATACATCCATTCCAAGAATCATGGTGGGGACCTTAGATACCATGGGGATAGAAGGAGAAACCTCCGCAGCTAACATAGAATTTAAACCACCGAGCTGCCAACAGAAATTGTGATGTTTAAGGCTGATCCAGGAAATGAATGAAGGAAGGAAGGTGCCAGGATGATAGCACTGAACAAGATGCACAGAGAATTCTCACCTTAGCATTGATCTTAAGGAGAAGGTTTGTGAGATACTGATCATTAACTCTTCCAGGAGCCAAGCATTGGGTTACTATACCATGATCAGCCAGATTTTTCCGCTTCCATGGTCCTTCAAGTTTCATCAGTCAATTATTTTAGTAATTAGTACTTGTGAGATACGCTTAGTGGTCAACAGAACAAGCAAATCGGACTAACCATAGATGTCACAATTTTTCCTCTCAGGAAGAAGACAGAGAAGAAACTTCGGAGCACCAGGAAGTTTTGACTGGATCTCTTCAAACATTTTGTCAACTCTAACAACAGGTGGAGCCCTTCTAAGCTGTGGAGACTCTTCAAACATTTCAAATGGAGCTTCCACACTCTGTAACGTTAAAACAGGAAAAATGAAAATCGTCCTTTCTACTCAGTTTTTTAAGTATTAGAAGTTGATAAAACATACAATTCCTTTCGTCTCTCCAAGTCTTGTCAAATCTCTGACTAGGCCACGGACGTCACAGCGTGCAGAAAAGTTCACAACAGCCCAACGCTCTACCTTTGCTGGATCAAAGAATCTCTGCCAGAATAGATAAAAAATGAAAAAATTCAAAGCACATCTTAACAACCACTACACTGCAATACCAAGCTAGCATGTAGTCAGCATACGATTTCAAAGCAAACATCATCTTAAATGAGATTATGAAATGAATCCCATCGATCCTGTGGAAAAATCATATGTGAAGAAGAGTTCAACTATACCTTATTATTAAAGTTCCACCTGCCATTTCGGGTGAAAAGGTCATCTCCATTTCCTGCCTTCAACTGCCACATAACGAATATATCACCTCAAACTCACTACATGAAGACTCAAAAATATAGCTAAAAGAAGTTATATAGATAGCATACCTTAGGAGCAGGCAGCACACGCCCTTCAACCTGTGTGAAGCTGCTACTGATTGAGACACCACAAGAACGAAGCAGAGGCTCAGCATCATAATTGTTGATTTTGAGAGCCTTCCACAATCCAGTAGGAAATTAGTTAAGCATAACTAGAGCAAGTAAAAGATCATGTTAGGGTAGAAGAGACCTACATTGCTCAAAATTTGCATTCTCTCCTGAGGCTTTTGCCTAGACTTCTCCACCAAGGAAGCCCTCTGAAAGGTGGACAAGGATTTTGTGTACCTTTGCAATGAGACCAAAGTGCAGAGCTGCAACATTCAACAACAGAATTCAAAATTGCATGAACAAAAGACAGTACATAAAAGCTGTAAACTTTAACACAGTACTTTTACCTCAATGGGGAAATAGGTGGGACGTTTAGGCTTTCCAACATTGAGGCACGGCAAATCAGCAGAATATCGCAAGTCTATGTTACGATGATTAACAAAGTAATCATAAACTGTCACTTCTGAAGTTTGCACTTCACCATCCTCATCTTTGCTCCTCTGCTTTAGAGTAAACCTAAAAGTGTAAAGAGAAAAAAAATGAGTTTTGAGCCATTACATTATAGCAAATCAATGTCGACCATCCTGCACAAGTGCATCTTAGTTGAGCAAAGGTTGAAATAACAAGAAATAACTAGATCATTGCTAACATACGTCTGCTCACGACAAGGTTTTTCGCTCAATCCAGTTATTTTGAATTCTTGGTTACCAGGAGCAGTCTTCACTCTCAAGTTCTTCAACACCCGCTTTGCCTGATCAAATGTAGAGAATCCATTGCTTAGAACATGATTATACAAAAAGATGAATAATCAAATATATAACAGCACACCTTCGCCCAATCAAGTGAAAAGGGATCTTTTGCATTTTGGTTCGCTATCAGAAAGTCAACCACAGGCCCAGGCTGGATTATCATTGTGGTAGACACGTCTGTGATCAAGGAAACCACAAGATATGGATCTCATTTTATTTGAGATAAGTATGAAACATGAAAGATAGAATATTTACCAATGTTCAAAGACAATCCCGACTGGGTGGTTCGAAAACTCGAATGGAACCCTCGGCAGCCAAGAACACCACCTCCAACATCAGCAAAGTTCTTTGGGTCATTATGGAAAAAGGATTGACGAACAAGTAAACAACCCCTGATATACGAAGTTATTATATACCCCAATCAAGAGAGGCACAAAAATACTTGTGTTGTAATCATCTCATAAAGAGAAATTATATAAATATACAACTTACTGTTTTGCAGCATGCTGCCTTAAAATTATATCCAAAACTCGCAAGGCTTCTTGAGAGTTCTCAGACTCTTGACCTCGCAAAGCATTTGCAATCGCCTGCATTGGAATCTTGGCAGCGAAGCTAATCTCCACCTTATAAGTTTTAGATTGGTACGGCCGCCTTAATCTTTTCCTATCAGTTTCATTAGGAGGGCTTCCATGTCTGCCAGGGCTAGAGTTGCCATTGGTCCCGTTGTTCCTGTATATAAGGTGGTGAAAAGAGTTAATAACCAAAATAAGAACTAGGGAACACATTAAACTAAGCCACTCTGAGAACCAACCGATTAGATGTTATGTCATCTAGTACAACCGTGAACTCTAATTTATTTCTAGGTAGTGAACCAATGGTGAACAAACTCTTCTCCCCATCGTATGCAAAATCCTTCCCGGCCAATTCTGTATCATATGTTTCATGCACTCTATCCAGAACTTTTCTGCCAATTCCTTTTCCCTCGACAGGTCGACCATCCTCATAAAATAGGGCAACCTGTTATCAGACATTGTTAACAATGGCATGGAGTTACATGATTGTATTGAGAAAAGAAAAGATAGGAGCATATCAAGGAGAGGTATGTGAAAACATACACTGTAATGAAAGAAGTGTCCATCAACATTAGACACGTTCACTTTAAAGTGATTGGTAAGGATCGGAATCTTTTGTCCCTTGCTTCCAAGGCCACGCCTCGCCATGGGAACACGTAAAACCTTTTTCTTCACCGGCTCTGGTTCAGCTTGTGCTGGAGAGAAATCAAGTGGAACAGGGGGAGGAGGGGGCAGAGCCTCTGTGGATCCACCATTCTCTTCTTCAGCCATTACCACAATCTTCTATAACAAAAATCACAAGTTTCAAAAGATCTTCAACAAAACTTGAAAAAAGTATGCAAAGATCTTTTCTAGGCAAAAAGATGCACTTAGCAGTCAATAAAAGAAACTAAATGCAGACAACTACTAATCACTTCCAGTCTTAGATCTAGTTTTACATAAGTAATAACACATGAGATAACAATTCAAATGGTAATAATGCATAATGAAACGCAAGTGATTTAACACTAAAAACATCTAGGAATGAAAAGATTCAAAATGCAGTAGCCAACAATGAGGTCATAACTAAGGAAGTAACTCATTTTACAAATGAATGCATGCAAATTGGTGAGTGCTAAGCCATGTAGATTAGCCAGAATTTTTCACTAGAAGCCAAAAAAAGAGGGGTAACAAAGCCCAGAACTTCCACTGGAAGCATATAAAAAAAAAAAGGTGGGTGGGGTGGGGGAACAAACCCTAGATAGCATTTCAAGCACAGACAACCAAAATACCCACATGCTGTACATCAAGAAAACACCAAACTTAATACAGAATGACAAGTGACAAGAAAAAACATTCTTCAGCTTACTGGTTTGGGAAAAAACATGTCAAAGAAAACAGCCTTCAACACCACAAAGCCCAGAAAACTAGAAGCACAAAGAGGGGTAAAAAACAAACCCCAGATAGCATTTCAAGCACAGATCACAAACAACCACATGCTATACTTCAAGAAAACACTGAACTTAGTTCAAAAGAAGTCTTCTTGAGTTTCCTGGGTTTGAAAAAGAAGACAACTTAAAAGGCCTTCAAACCACAAAGATCAGAACTTTTCACTATAATCACAAAAAAGAGGAGTAAAAAACAAACTCCAGATAGCATTTCAACCACATCCAAGGACTACACAAATGAAAAAATACCCACATGCTACGCTTCAAGAAAACGCCAAACTTAGCTCAAAAAGAGTATTGTCCAGCTTAGTGGGTTTGAAAAATATGTCAAGTTAAAACTTAAGAAGCCCTCAACACCACAAAGCCAAGAACTTTTCACTATAAGCACAAAAAAGAGGGGTATAAAAACTAAACACCAGATAGCATTTCCACATTAAAGGAACTACACAGATAACAAAATACCCACATGCTAAACTTCAAGAAAACACCAAACTTAGCTCAAAACAAGTCTTCTTCAGCTTACTAGGTTTGAAAAATACATCAGGTTAAAAGGCCTTCAAACACCACAAAGACCAGAACTTTCCACTATAACCACAAAAAGGAGAGGTAAAAAACAAACCCCAGGTAACATTTCAACCACATTGCACTGTTAAACAAAATACCCACATGATTAACTTCAAGAAAACACCAAACTTAGCTCCACACAAGTCTTCTTCAGACTACTAGGTTTGAAAAATACCTCAAGTTAAAAAGCCTCCAAACATCACAAAGACCAGACCTTTTCACTATAACCACAAAAAAGAGAGGTAAAAACAAACCCGTATAGCATTTCAACCACATTACAGTGTTAAAAAAAATACCACATGCTATACTTCAAGAAAACACCAAATTTAACACAAAATAAGTCTTCTTCAGCTTACTTAGATTGAAAAATAAGTCAACTTAAAAAGCCTCCAAACACCACAAAGACTAGAACTTTTCACTATAACCACAAAAAAGAGAGGTAAAAAACAAACCCCAGATAGCATTTCAACCACATTACAGTGTTAAACAAAATACCACATGCTATACTTCAAGAAAACACCAAATTTAACACAAAATAAGTCTTCTTCAGATTACTTAGTTTGAAAAATAAGTCAACTTAAAAAGCCTCCAAACACCACAAATTCAGAACTTTTCACTATAACCACAAAAAAGAGAGGTAAAAAACAAACCCCAGATAGCATTTCAACCACATTACACTGTTGAACAAAATACCCACATGCTGTACTTCAAGAAAACACCAAATTTAACACAAAATAAGTCTTCTTCAGCTTAGTTTGAAAAATAAGTCAACTTAAAAAGCCTCCAAACACCACAAAGACCAGAACTTTCCACAATAACCACAACAAAAAAAAAGGTAAAAACAAAACCCACATAGCATTTCAACCACATTACACTGTTAAACAAAAAAACCCACATGCTATACTTCAATAAAACACCAAATTTAACACAAAATAAGTCTTCTTCAGCTTACTAGGTTTGAAAAAATACATCAAGTTAAAAAGCCTTCAAAGACCAGAACTTTTCACTATAACCACAAAAAAGAGAGGAAAAAAACAAACCCCAGATAGCATTGCAACCACATCACAGTGTTAAACAAAATACCACATGCTATACTTCAAGAAAACACCAAATTTAACTCAAAATAAGTCTTCTTCAGCTTTCTGGGTTTGAAAAACAAGTCAACTTAAAAAGCCTCCAAACACCACAAAGACCAGAACTTTTCACTATAACCTCAAAAAAGAGAGGTAAAAAACAAACCCCAGATAGCATTTCAACCACATAACACTGTTAAACAAAATATCCACATGCCATACTTCAAAAAAGCACCAAATTTAACACAAAATCTTCTTCAGCTTACTTAGTTTGAAAAATAAGTCAACTAAAAAAGCCTCCAAACACCACAAAGACCAGAACTTTTTACTATAACCACAAAAAAGAGAGGTAAAAAACAAACCCCAGATAGCATTTCAACCACATAACACTGTTAAACAAAATATCCACATGCCATACTTCAAAAAAGCACCAAATTTAACACAAAATCTTCTTCAGCTTACTTAGTTTGAAAAATAAGTCAACTAAAAAAGCCTCCAAACACCACAAAGACCAGAACTTTTTACTATAACCACAAAAAAGAGAGGTAAAAAACAAACCCCAGATAGCATTTCAACCACATAACACTGTTAAACAAAATATCCACATGCCATACTTCAAAAAAGCACCAAATTTAACACAAAATCTTCTTCAGCTTACTTAGTTTGAAAAATAAGTCAACTAAAAAAGCCTCCAAACACCACAAAGACCAGAACTTTTTACTATAACCACAAAAAAGAGAGGTAAAAAACAAACCCCAGATAGCATTTCAACCACATAACACTGTTAAACAAAATATCCACATGCCATACTTCAAAA
>JAJOOO010009318.1:0-87893 GCA_029582685.1 Solanum piurae | reverse complement strand
GTCACAATCATGTCTCAGAACAATGCAAATGACATGTTCACACAAATAATGAGGAGATGACCATTTTCATAATAATGCACAATTCACAACAACACAATCCTTCAACAAGCCTTTCAAACCATTTTCAATACATCACATACCAACAATACCTCTTTTTGATCATTAGAATTAATCAATTTGGACAAGTCAACCCATCACCAAGTCTGATTACCCCCAAACACATATTACAAGGAAGTACACGAATTCCATACCCTTAACAAGGGTTTAGAAATCCACTTGCCTCAAATAACCGAACAATCACTCCGAGACTTGAGCCTTCCCTTTTCGTTGACTTTCCAAATCAATACAATTTATTCAAGTAAATAATCACAATAAGGTTTTGAAACTAACAATACCCATATTACTATAGGTTTAGCCTAAACCCAAAAACTCACTCAAACCAAAAATTACGTTCCTAAGTTTCAAGCTTAGGGTTAAGTATTTATCCCTCCAATTGACATAATTGTAGTGGTATTAATATAATACAAACCTAATAATTAATTACCTATCTTAATATACCAAAATTTAAAATCATAAATACATTTAGACAATACACCTACTATTTAATTTGATAACCAATAAATAAAAACTTGAATCATAATATGATAATTATAAGATAATTGTGAAACCAAAACTAGATCCATAATCATTATGCATACATACGGTCCATTGTATAAAATAGTTAGACCAAAATCTCAATTTATTTAAGGATTTACTCCAAAAAATTTTTGTCATAATTACCCAATGATTGGCACTAAAATTTTCTCAATTCTAAATCAATACAGCATATACAAAGTTGTATATTTAATTTTGTAACTCAGTTTTTCTCTCCTAACCCTTTTCCACCATTATTATAATAATGAGATTAATAATAATTATATTATGACCTATGTTCCTATTCACAATGCATAAATTAAGGTATTGTAAATTCTTAGCTGAACGTGAAGTAGTCAGCTTTCACGCCTGCCGCCGGTTTGTGCAAGTAGGTTTCCACGACCTTTTCTTTTTCTTTTTCTCAAAGTAATTATCAGGTGCTAACTCTCATTATTTTATTTTTCACACATGGGCCAAATAATAGAGGGTCTTAAATAAATTATGGACTTAACCTGTAACACCCCGTATGCTAGAACTACCAAAATGCAGATTTTTAGAAGCTACAGGTACAACACACGGTTGCCACCCACGGACCTTAGGGTGACCCATGGTCCGTGGATGGCCACCTGCAGCCCTCCCAAGAAAGCCCCAAAAAATTCCTCTAGGTGTCGACCCACGGCCGGACCTATGGACCGTATGCCAAGCCACAAATCGTGGTCCTTGTCCATGGATCGATGCCTCAAATTTCCAGGCTCAGTTGCGACCGACGGACGACCAGCATGGACAGTCAGTCAATCCACGGTCCGTCGGTCTGGTCTGTGGGTGACCCAGACAACAGTTAAGTCAGGGGTCGTTTGGTCTTTTTCCTATGCGTTGGACCCCTAAACTACGTCGTTTAACCCCTAAACTACGTAGTTTTGACCATTTTTAGCCTAGAAACATAATTAGACTTTACCCAACTCATATCATTCATCAAAGAAACTTAGAAATTAGAACGTAAGAGGAGAAAGAGGTCAAGAACTCTAGTTCAAGAACGCAGGAAGGTTCCATCAGTTCCAGCCCCGAAATCGAAAGATTTCTCCGTGGAATTTGTCATCAGGTATGTGGGATTTCACTAGTGGGTTCCTTTCCCCCATTAGGTCCCTAGAATTCAGTCAGATTCATGATTCCCTTATTAACAACAAGACCTAGGATTTCTAGAATTTCAGCAGATTTTTATGAATTAGTTACTTTAATGTTCCTAATTAGTTTATCATGATTTTTTGCATGTTTTATCCTAAATTCCTTCGTAGTTTCAGAACCCTAACTATGTAGTTCTTTTAGTTCATGAATTGCACATGCTACGTCAGATTATTCAGTTATACATGCTCCAGTTATAAATGTTTCATTATTAGTCCATTAATGTTACATTTTCAGTTAGCATGTCAGTATTTGAGCTATCCAAGATTTACAACATTTTAATTATAAATTGCTAAATTACATAATCAGTTGGGAGTATATTAATACCGAGTGGACTAGGGTTAGTCACCCGTATGCCCCAGAACTACCTGCTCCATAGGTTGTAAGTCCCCTCTGTGGGCAATATTTTAGTGATCACACCAGTAATACCTTTATACCTCTGGCAGGGTATATTGGGTCCTCCCGATAGGGTGTGTACATCGAACTCCACGTTTAGCTCATGTGGTTTTATGTCTGTTATTAGTAGCTCCCACATTTCAATCAGACTCTATTGCATCAACCATGTTATCAGTTCAGTATTCAGTCTGAGCATGTTATAAACTTGGTCACTGTATTCAGTTAGCTCATGTTCAGTATATTCAGTATCCTTATCATGCTCAGATTACATCATTGCTTTATTGCTTTGTTCAGTTATGTTATTGTTCAGCTTTATCCTATCCTGAATGCTTAGTATCTTTCAAATACTGACGCATACTCTGCGCTACATCTTCTCGTGATGTAGGTTCAGTTTCTCAGCTTCCAGATCACGCATAGATTGGTTCCCAATCTTCAGTTCAGCAGCATCAGTGGTGAGTCCTTATTCTTCGAGGACGATTGACATGTTATCTTTCTATTTTCGGTCTTTTAGTTTTAGTTTTTTCTAGATTTAGCTGGGGCATGTCCCAGCATCTCTAGTCAGTTGTTATTGAACTCTTCTCAGATTATTTTATTCAAACAGTTTATGGGTATTCCTCATCACTTTTAGTTTATCTCATGTCTTATGCCTCCGCTAAATATTTCTTTTAAGTATGCTTATTATATGCCAGCAGGATTAGCTTGGGGTCACTCGTGATCCTAGGTCCCGTGTCCGCGTCATGGGGTTAGCCTCGGGGCGTGACAAACTTGGTATCAAATCATTAGGTTTAAGTGTCCTAGAATGTCTGAAAAACCGCACTAAGTAGAGTCCTTTTCATGGGTGTGAAGTGCACCACATCTAATGAGAGGGAGGCTACAAGGTGTTTTAGGAAAACTTCATTTTCTTTCTACTCTTATCGTGCGTGAGGTATGATCCAACTTCTCATTATAAACCTTTGTTATGCATTTCAGATCATGCTTCCTCGTAGAGCTTAAGTAAGGAATGTGAATATCAAGAATGCAAATACAGCTCCTCCAGTCCCAAATCAGGAAGTTTTGAATGATGAATTTTGTAATGCTATCCAGTTGTTGGCTCAGAGTGTGACCAACCAGAACAATCAGCAGGTTCCAGTTCTGGCAAGTACTAATTAGGTTAGCTGCAATTAGATTACGGGATTTTTTAGGATTTATCCGCCTTAGTTCTTAGGATTGCAGATTGGTGAGGATCCTCAAAACTTCATAGATGAGGTCAAGAAGATCTTTAAAGTGATACAGGTAACTGAGAATGATCGGGTTGAGTGGGCATATTACCAGCTTAAGGATTTGGCACATATATGGTATACTCAGTGGAAAGGGAATAGGGGTACAAATACAGCTCCTGTCACTTTGAATTGGTTTAGTGAAGCCTTTCTTGACAGGTTTTTTCCAAGAGAGCTAAAGGGGGCAAAAGCTCAGGAGTTTATGAACTTAAGGCAAGGCAACGTGACAGTCCAAAAGTACAGACTCAAGTTCACCCAATTCTACAGGTATGCTCCTCACATGATTGTCGATTCCAGGTCCCAAATGAACAAATATTTATATGGAGTAGACTTAGTAAAAATAGAGTGCAAGAATGCTATGTTGCTGGAAAATATGAACATATCTAGGCTCATGACTCATGCCCAGTAGGTTGAGGGAAATAATCTTATGGAACATGACAAGGAGAATAAAAAGGCTAGGACTGGGAACTATGAGTATTCCGAACAGAAATAGGATGGTGGAAATCGCTTGCAGGTTTAGCAAAAATCTTCAGCCCCAGCACCTTCATCAGCTAGTGTTCCATCCTCCAAGTTCAGACATGATCAGAAAGGTAGGGCATCATGCTCTAAGTCACAGGGAAGTGTTTCAAGCACCAGAACTTACCCAACTTGTCCTAAGTGTGGTAAGAACCATCCGGGCGAATGTTTTACAGGAAAGGAAGGATACTTTGGGTGTGGTCAGTCTGGTCACATGTTGAGGGATTGTCCTTCTAAAAAGGGTCAAGAAGGCAATACTAGTAGAGCTCAATCTACAACTTCAGCAGCGCCAGCAAGCTGCCCGACTCAGCAGGGTAACTCATCTGGTACAGGTGGCGATTAGCACCAAAACAGGTTCTATGCTCTTCAGGCTCGCCAGGATCAGGAAGATTCTCCTAATGTAGTCATTGGTACGTTACGAGTCTTTAATCTCGATGTTTATTCTTTGTTAGATCCATGGGTTACTATTTCTTTTATAACTCCTTATATAGCAGTCAAGTTTGATGTTAGTCCAAAAATTCTCTTAGAACCCTTCTCAGTCTCTACCCTAGTTGGTGACCCAGTTATAGCTAGACGGGTATACATAAATTTCCTTATCACAGTTTCTCAAAAAGTCACCTCAGCAGATCTTGTAGAGTTAGAAATGGTAGACTTTGATGTCATTCTAGGCATGGATTGGTTACATTCATGTTATGCCTTAGTCAACTGTAGAACTAGGATTGTTCATTTTTAGTTTCCAGACGAACCAATCTTAAAATGGAAGGGTAGTAGCTTAGCGTCTATGGGTCGATTCATTTCTTACCTTAAGGCCAGAAAAGTGATCTCTAAGGCTTGTCTCTATCTTCTAGTTCGGGTTAAGGATTCAATCTCCAGAACTCCAACTCTTGAGTCAGTTCCTGTAGTGAATGAGTTCCCAGAAGTGTTTCTAGAAGATCTTCCCGGAATTCTTCCCGAAAGGGAAATCGACTTTGGAATTGATCTCCTTCGAGATACCCAGCCTATTTCTATTCCTCCTTACAGAATGGCTCCAACTGAGTTTAAGGAATTGAAGGAGCAGTTGAAAGATCTTCTAGATAAGGGCTTCATCAGACCTATTATTTTTCCATGGGGTGCACCAGTGTTGTTTGTGAAGAAGAAAGATGGTTCCCTCAGAATGTACATTGACTATAGGCAGTTGAACAAGGTCACAATCAAGAATAAGTATTCCATCCCCAGGATTGATGACTTGTTTGACCAACTTCAGGGTTCTAGTCATTTCTCAAAGATAGACCTCAGATCTGGTTATCATGAGCTCAGAGTCAGAGATAGTGACATTCTGAAGACAACCTTCAGAACTCGGTATGGTCATTGTGAATTTTTAGTTATGTCATTTGGACTAACCAATGCTCCTGCAGCTTTCATGGATTTGATGAACATAGTGTTCAATCAGTATTTGGACTTGTTCGTTATCGTCTTTATTGATGATATCCTTATTTACTCTAGGAATGAGGAAGAACATGCGAATCGTTTGAGGGTTATTCTGCAAACTCTCAAAGATGGCCAGTTATTCGCTAAATTTAGCAAGTGCGAGTTTTGGTTGCAATCAGTTGCTTTCCTTGGGCATATTGTATCTAGCGAAGGAATCCGAGTGGATTCTCAGAAAATAAAAGTAGTGAAACAATGGCCTAGACCTACCTCTCCTATAGATATCAGAAGTTTCTTGGGTCTAACAGGTTATTCCAGAAGGTTCATGGAAGGATTCTCATCCATAGCCTCTCCATTGACTAAGATAACTCAGAAAAAAGTTAAGTTTCAGTGGTCGGATGATTATGAGAAAAGCTTTGCAGAATTTATAACCAGGTTGACTACAGCTCTTGTTTTGAATTTACCAGAGGGTTGAGACGGTTATGTTATCTATTGTGATGCATCCAGAGTCGGCCTAGGTTGTGTATTGATGCAATGAGGTAAGGTTATAGATTATGCTTTTAGACAGCTTAAGGTGCATGAGAAGAACTATCTGAATCATGACCTTGAGCTTGCAGTAATGGTGTTTGCACTTACGGTTTGGAGATGCTATGGAGAAAGTGCAACTCATTAGAGATACCCTTAAGACAGCCTAGAGTCGCCAGAAGTCTTATGCAGATGTAAGGAGAAGGGAATTAGAGTTCCAAGTTGATGATTGGATTTTACTGAAAGTGTCTCCTATGAAAGGGGTGATGATATTTGGCAAGAAAGGGAAGCTCAGTCCTAGATATGTAGGCCCTTACAAGATTTTGAAAAGGATTGGTAAAGTGGCTTATGAGTTAGAGTTGCCAACAGATTTAGCAGCAGTGCATCTGATCTTCCACATTTCGCTATTGAAAAAGTGTGTGGGTGATCCAACATCCATTGTACCTTTAGAAAGTGTGGCTGTAAAAGATAGTCTCACTTATGAGGATATACCAGTTGAGATTCTTGATCATCAGGTTAGAAGGTTGAGAAACAAAGAAGTCGCTTCAGTTAAGGTTTTGTGGAGGACTCAGTCCGTAGAGGGAGCTACTTGGGAAGCAGAAGTAGCCATGAAGGCCAAGTATCCTCACCTCTTTCCTTCCGATTCCACTCCAGCTTGAGGTAATAGTTCCTCTTCAGTTTTTCAGTCATTCATGTGTATATTCAGTTTTAGTATCTTGCTCCTTCAGTTTGTACTTGCATTTTCAGTGTATTTGCTTGGTCTTGGAACTTAGTTCAGTCAGAAATAAGTTTCCTATGTTTATTGGTAGGGTTTACAGCTCTTTACCTCCATTTTCAGCTAGTTTAGTCTTCATTCGAGGACGAATGTTCCCAAGGGGGAGATAATGTAACACCCCATATGCTAGAACTACCAAAATGCAGATTTTCAGAAGCTACAGGTGCAACCCACGGACTGTAAAGTAACCTACGGTCTGTGCTGGTAGTCTGTGGATGGACACCTGCACCCCTCCCAAGAAAAACCTGAAAAATTTCTCTAAGTGTCGACCCACGGCAGGACCTACGAATCGTAGGCCAGGCAATGGACCGTGGTCCTGGTCCGTTGATCGATGCCCCAAATTTCCATCCTCAGTCGTGACCGAAGGCCGACCAGTACAGACCGTCGGTCAATCCACGGTCCGTCGGTCTGCTCTGTCGGTGACCCCGACAGTAGTTAAGTCAAGGTCGTTTGGTCTTTTCCCTATGCATTGGACCACTAAACTACATCGTTTAACCCCTAAACTACGTAGTTTATGTCAGTTTTAGCCTAGAAACATAATTAGACTTTACCCAAGTCAAATCATTCATCAAAGAAACTTAGAAATTAGAACGTATGAGGAGAAAGAGGTCAAGAACCCTAGTTCAAGAACGCAACAAGGTTCCATCAGTTCCAGCCCCGAAATTAAAAGATTTTTCTGTGGAATTTGTCACCAGGTATGTGGGATTTCACTAGTGGGTTCCATTCGCCCATTAGGCCCCTAGAATTTAGTCAGATTCTTGATTCCCTTATTACCAACTAGACCCAGGGTTTCTAGAATTTCAGCAGATTTTTATGAATTAGTTACTTTAATGTTCCTAATCAGTTTATCATGATTTTTAGCATGTTTTAGCCTAAATTCCTTCGTAATTTTAGAACCCTAATTATGTAGTTCTTTTAGTTCCTGAATTGCACATGCTAGGTCAGATTATTCAGTTATACATACTCCAGTTATAAGTGTTTGATTATCAGTACATTAATGTTGCATTTTCAGTTAGCATGTCAATATTTGAGCTATCTAGGATTTACAACATTTTAATTATAAATTGCTAAATTACATAATTAGTGAGGAGTAGACTTAATACCGAGTGGACTAGGGTCAGTTACCCGTAAGTCCCAAAACTACGTGCCTCGTAGATTGTAAGCCCCCTTTTTGGGCAACATTTTAGTGATCACGCCAGTCATACCTTTATACCTCTGGCAGGGTATATTGGGTCCTCTCGATGGGGCGTATACATCGGACTCCACATTTAGCTCATGTAGTTTTATGTCGGTTATTAGTAGCTCACACAGTTCAGTCAGATTCTATTGCATCAACCATGTTATCAGTTCAGTATTCAGTCTCAGCATGTTATAAACTTGATCTTTGCATTCAATTAGATCAAGTTTAGTATATTCAGTATCCTTATCATGTTCAGATTATATCATTGCTTTATTGCTTTTTTCAGTTATGTTATTGTTCAGCTTTATCCTATCATGCATGCTCAGTACCTTTCAAGTACTGACGCATACTCTGCGCTACATATTCTCGTGATGTAGGTTCAGGTTTTCAGCCTCCAGATCACGCATAAATCGATTCCCGATCTTCTGTTCAGCAGCATCAGTGGTGAGTCTTCATTCTTCGAGGACGATTGACATGCTATCTTTCCATTTTCAGTCTCTTAGTTTCAGTTTTTGCTAGATTTAGCTGGGGCATGTCCGAGTATCTCTAGTCAGTTAGAGGTTTTATTTCAGACAAAGTTAGATCTAGCTTTAGTTTTGAGTTCATATTCAGTTGTTATTGAACTCTTCTCAGATTATTTTATTCAGAGAGTTTATGGGTATTCCCCATCACTTTTAGTTTATCGCATGACTTATGCTTCTGCTCACGTCCTTGTATAATGCTCAAGGCTCTCGGCTGAGTAGCAGGAGCAACTTTTAATTTATTATGAGCCCAAACGATGGATTCAATAAGTTCTTGCCAATAACCACGTCCGCTGAATAGAAACATTAAACTGAAAGCCCAGACAAAATGAGCACCTAGGAAGAAAAGGCCATATGCAGATAATGAAGAACCATAAGACTGAATTACCTGGGATGCCTGTGCCCATAAAAAATCGCGGAGCCACCCATTAATAGTAATAGAACTCTGCGCAAAGTTTCCTCCAGTGATATGAGTTACTACCCCTTGATCACTTACACTGCCCCAAACATCTGACTACATTTTCCAACTGAAATGGAATATTACTACCAAAATTGAATTGTACATCCAGAATAGTCCTAAGAAGACATGATCCCAGGCCGATACTTGACATGTACCCTCTTTTCCAGGTCCATCACAAGGAAAATGAAAACAAAGATTTGCTTTATCCGGTATCAAACGAGAACTGCGAGCAAATAGCACACCTTTCAAGAGTATCAATACGGTCACATGAATCGTAAATGCATGAATGTGATGTACCAAAAAATCCACGGTTCCTAATGGTGGAATAGGCAACAAAGCCACATTGCCACCCACTGCCACTAAATCACCACCCCCCCCCAAGTTAAACTGGTGCTTGCTGTTGCACCAGGGCTCAGTATTTCTTTTAAGTATGTTGATGATATGCCGGCATGGTTAACTTTGGGTCACTCGTGATCCTAGGTCCTGTGTTCGCGTCCTGGGGGTTGCCTCGGGGCATGACATAGCCCATTAGCCATCAACTAAAATTAATTATTTAAAATCAACTGTCAATTAAATAATCATAATTAACAAATAGCTCAAAAATTTCCAAAACTGATTTTCTGGGTCATTACAGTTACAAATGACCATATTCAATCATTATATAATTATTATGTCACTTTACTTGATAATGCTACGCCTACTCATACTGTTCATCTATCTCATCCTTCAAACAAGCCATCATCTTTCTAAAAGATAGGCACATGGTATCCCCGCCTATTTGTCATTAATTTATGTGTTTGGAATAGAATACAAAATACATCTCAAATCAGTATAAATCGGGACGAGCTTACTTATTATTTGAAACTGGCCCCGGAGAACTATCAAAATAATATTAGCACACTGGATTGGTGGAAGAACAACCCAAAACAATATCCAGTACTTTCCACATTGGCGAGGGATGTGCTAATGTTCCAATGTCAATTGTTGCAACTGAGAGCACATTTAGTCAAGGAAGACAGCAAATCGGAGATAATCATCATTCATTAAGAAGCAATGCCATGAATGTTTTAGTTTTCCTCAGAGATTGAATTGATCAGAGTGAAGAAACAAAGGAAAAACATAAAATACGGGAGAAGAAGAACTTGGAGAAATAATGTCAATTGGGGATCCTTCGGCACAAGCAAGTCCAAACTACGGATTAGTTGGTTTCGAAAATTATGAGCCAATTCCTATTAATTTTAATACAGATGAATTGGAAAAAATGATTCGAAATATGTAGAATTTACATTTTACAATTTGTTAGAGACAAATAGTTGTAATTTTGTAACTTTGTATGTTTTGAATTTTATCAATATATTAATAAAGTCAAAGGCTCATTGAGTCTTTGCATTTCTTAATTTTTTTCATAAAATTACTATGTCTTCAATTAAATAATTTTAATTACTTAATATTGAAAATTAAATTTGTAGTCACTATAATAAGTCAATAGTTGAAAAAATAATGTTAACAATTATTTACTGAAACAAATATTTGAAAATATTATATATTAAGTAGTATATTGTGTATATATTAGAATTCAATATATAATATAATTAAAGTATTCTAAAATAATAGATTGTATACAATGTGTATATTAGAAGTATATAAAAGGGAAAATTATGCGGTTAAGCAAACTTATACTACTTAATTACTCATCATAACTATAGTTTGCTTTAATTACCACTCACAACTAACATTAACCATTAATTACGGGGGCTGACTTCGAGTTGTATAATTATCCACGTTTGTATAATTCCCCACATTTGTATAATTCACAACTAGCAATTCTTCGTTTGATTTGTATTTGTATACAATGGTTTATATTTATATATGACGATTATTGCCCTCTCTCGCTTGTCTTTCTCCTCCCTCTCCCAATCTCGCTCGCCTCTCTCTTTCCTCTCCCAATCTCGCTCGCCTCTCTCCTCCCTTTCCCAATCTCGTTTCCATATATAGAAAATGCATATGTATAATATACAATTATCTAATCGATATACATATACAATTCACCTCTCTCCCACTCTCTGCCCTCTCTCGCTTTGCTCTCTCCTCCCTCTCCCAATCTCGCTCGCCTATCTCCTCCCTCTCCCAATCTCGCTCGCCTCTCTCCTCTCTCTTTCAATTTTGCTTTCCATATATACAAATACATATGTATAATATATAATTATCTAATCGATATACACAATTCACTTCTCTCCCACTCTCTGCCATCTCTCGCTCGCCTCTCTCCTCTCTCACCCATTGTCGCTCGCCTCTCTCCTCCCTACAACATGTAGATACAAATTGTAATTATCAAAGTATAGCTATGGAGTGTAATTAGGCTATTTTTGAGTGGCTATATGTAAAAGTTCCTCTATATATATTATAATGTAAGTATTCTAATATAATAGATAGTATATTGTGTGTATATTAGTATATATTTGAAGTATATATATAATATAATGTAAGTATTATATTAAGTAGTATATTTAGTATACATTATAAGTATTCTACACTATATAGTGTCTATGCCTTTTTGCATTTAGTATATATTATAAGTATATTTAGTTATTATATAAGTAACTATTTTATTATTTAGATGTTATATTGTCATAAATAGTAACAATTATTATAAAAATTAAATAGATAACAATACACTATATTGGTAATTGACTCAAACTTTTTATTTAATAATTAATAAACCAAAATTAAAAAATAAACAATACGACCCGGCTCGGCCTGTTATTAAAATTCGGGCACGGACTGAATTTTGTCAAATTTTTTCACTATTTCGCCCGGTTCGGAAACTTGGTAACAAAATTTCTAGTGGACCGAGCTGGCCCAACTCCGTAAACAGGCTTACCAATAACATCTAAATAAAAAAGTAGAGCATGTAACATCATATCATATTCACCTTTATGTGCTGAATTTTATGATTGACACCTAATAAAATAAAATTATTATTATTATTAATGTTAGAACAATCACGAAATTAAGGATCTTAATTTTAAACCAATCAGATTAATTTTTTTAATTCTTGTTTAAGAAGAAGCTGAAACAATTAATGATTTTTATTTTATATTCGGTGGCGTAAATTAGAATCTTAATATTATTAATCCAAGAATTTATCAACTTATTAATAGCGGTGCAAAGATTTATCTGGCAAAACAATTGCATTCCTTTTCGTTACTCTTATATATAAACTTGGATCTATGCACAATAAGAAATATAATATGCTATATTATAATACTATTTATTACTTAATGTGAGGTGTAGCATGTAGAAATTAAGATAAATATTATTTCTATAAACCTAATATATTCTAGACTGTTGCTTAACGCTCTGATAAACTTTTATTATTCATGGAAACATGTCAGCCTAGCTAGCTTCTACATATATGGATCACTAGAATGGAAAGTCCATGCGATGCACGGCCCCAACACGATTATTTGGGCATCTTTATTTGTTCATTAGAATTTTCTGTTATGTAAAACAAAACTTGTAAAGACAAAGCAAAAGCCCCAAAAGGACTCCAAATTGAACATTTAGATTGTAATGTCAACTGATAACTTCAAACAGCTTAAATAACTTGCTCAGCTTGGATTATTCATCGAAAACAATCTCTCTACCTTCAAAAAAGTTGCAACTTTAAAAATTTAACTATAACTTTCGATACAATTACTATGCACGAAAATAATGATCTTGGATGAACGACAAAGAAAAGAGACAACATGAAACTAAAAGAGAACATTTTTATGTAGATCAAAGAAGAAAGCAAAAGCCCCAAATGCACTCCAAGTTGAACATTTGGATTCTAACTTCAACAGATAACTTCAAACTGCTTAAAGAATTTACTCAAGTTATGAATCAAGCGTAAGAGGTGGCACATATCATTCTATCTTTTTCATACAACGAAAACGCTACCAGATAACTTTTAATTCTAAAAAAAACTCAAAAACTATGTCTTATAAATTTAGCCTCTTAGTCTTGGTGGACTGAAATTTCATGCAGTGAATAAATCCTTCCATAAGACACCTGGAGAAGTTGATAATGATTTGTTAGATGGCTACATAAGATATATAATTTGTTCTCCCTTTTTCCTAAGATAGAAGTATATTTCAACTTTTTTAGTGTCTACTTGATTGTCTTTTTTTTTTGCTGGCTATGGAGAAAGCCTTCTTTGTCAGAATGAAATCAGACCATTAATGTTTCCATAACATAGAATTCATTATGGACCGTTATGTGAAGTTGGAATGAGTGGGAAGTACTTACTACTATAGCTTAATTTGTGCAGCACATGTGGTTTGCTGAAATTACTCATAGTGCGCGTGTTCCTACGAAAAGAATCAAAGAATTAACATTAGCAGCAACAATTAATCACCACAAAAGTACATAAAAACGAATATAAGCTCTTATCGCAAGGCCTACATCAGTTCAAATGTGGATTTATATGGTAAAAACACAACTTAAATAGGTTAACTATATTTAGCAAAATGACATGACACTAACATGGATAAGAAAGTAACATTCTCATATACATGTGAGAAAGAGATAAGCTCAAATATATATCTATGCCATCGAACAATATTGATCATGTTTCAATCTTGCATCAAGACATTATTTTTTTTGAAGTCAAAACATACAGTGACTGATGAGATGAGGGTTGAGGGGGGGGGGGGGGGGAGAACAAAGCAATATCTGAAATTGCCTTTTGTTACCACGTGACAGAAAAATAGTGTCACTCCCCGCCGGCACTCGAGAACCATTGCTGGCCCCAAGCGAACCCTTGGCCTGGCTCAACTCATAGCGGAAGACTTACTCAACAATAAAAGAAATCAAAAGATAAACTTATGTAATAAACTCAGAATGTTTTTAAAGGACCATTAAACTAGCCAAAGTGGCAACTCAAGTCTCAGACTCAATAACTGAAATGAACAAGACTAATGAACTATAACTATCTATCTATGAAGCCTCTACTAACTGAGATGGACGTCGGGACTAGACCCACGGCATCCTAATAAAGCTAGAATGAATAAAGTAAACAAGGGATTCTCCGAAAAGCAAGAAGGCTCACCACACGGAAGCTCAACTGGATCAACGAAGCGCTGGGTGCTGATCCTAGTTACTTGTATCTGCATCATGAAAGATGCAGGACGAATGTCGTCAGTACATGAAAGTACGAGCATGTGAGTGGAAATCTAAACTAGACATAAACTTGAACTGGAACTGAAAGAAACACTTACCTCATCTCAACTCTACTCAACTCATTTCAGTATAAAGAAATAATGAAGATGCAGTTTATATAAAGCATGTAAGACAGCAATTAAAAACTCAATGTATTTAAAATACAATAATATCTCAGATGTATGTAAAAATACAAAACAAGCTCTATTTGGGAGATTCTCTTAATTAACTGACAACTATCACTATGAGTTATGTGATGACACATCATCTTGCTCACACTGCCAGAATTATCCTATACCTTGCTGAGGTATAGAACTCCTCAACTAAGTGGATCAACTAAGCTATGCTTAAAAGCAATAAGGACTCATTTAAAAAGTATGATCCTCTCTACCCACGTTGGCTACATGATTTATGAAGACTTGAGTTATCTGAACTCGTCCCCATATCGGTGCTCAATACTACTCCCAAAATGTAACTAGCTCATATATTTAAAATCATAACTCTTTCTGTGGTTTGAGATTATAACTCAAAAAGTCTTTCTCTTAAAAGAGATTGTACTCAGAACTGCTCATGAAAACGCTTTTGAAAATCAGTGTTTCCTCTCATCTTAAATGTGAAAACATTTACTCTTGGGAATACTTTGTTTTCATATATTATTTTTAAAGAGAATGAACTCGGCTCTACTCTTCCTCAAAATCAATGCTTAAGTCTTAAAACAAGTTTATAACAATTGTAAAAGACTTTTGAAAAGACTCCAAGAAACTCTCTAAACTTGACTCTTAGCTTTACCTTGAATTTGAGTTATGGATTCAAGGGTTATGATCTCATATTATGGATGATCTCATGATGTTTAGATGTACCTTAGAGTGTATAAATCAACTAGAAAACATAGGTACGATTCGAAGGAACTCAAATGGAAAGAAGTGGGTAAGGGTAGAGGACCTGGCGACCCTGGCGTATTGAGTGGCGCAGGGAGCCAGAACCTGAACTACAACAGGTGGGTTGGGGCGCACTGAGTGGAATGGAGCCCTAGGGCCCTACCTACAGACATTCTTCTCTGGCGCACTGAGTGGTGCGGTGCGCCAGTCCCTGCCCAGAAAACCCGACGAATTTGCTTGTTCATTTTTTTACCCTAATTCGTCTAGATTCGAATGGTTTCTTCCCCAATCACTTATATTCGAATACCCAAAAATAGTACACAAGAATCTACTTCAAAATTAACCTTAAAACTCATACGATTATCTCAAGAACTCATCAAAACCTCAAAATCAAGATTCATGAAGGAAACTTCAACAAAACTAATCAAGAACCCAAATCCTTTACTTTCAAGAAAAAAATTACGCTGAATTAATCATGATTAGTGTGTGGGTGAAAGAACACCACACTATGTGAACTCACATACCTCTTAGGGATTAAACCCTTGGCGAAATCCGCAACCAAATCCTCAAGAACTTGACAAAATCTTGACCTTTCTCCTCGTTTCTCTTCTTGAACTCTTTTCTAAAGCCCTAGCGTGAATTATGATTGTGTAAACTGAACAAAATCATTTTATACCCCTAATTAATTACTAAAAACGAATTACATCTGATAGGATAAGGAAATGACCAAAATACCCCTCTTAAATTCTGGTAACTTGCCTTAAATAAGTAGCCCAACTTCAAACAATCATATCTCCCTCATACGAGCTCAAAAATTAGCAAACTTGGTGGTGTTGGAAAGAGGATTCCAAGACCTTTCATTTGATATCTTATGGGCAACCTAACTAATCATGTGCTTAAGTTATGGTCGTTTGAAGTTGATCAAAAACTCATACTTAGCATAACTTGCCAAAATTTCCAATTTAATTTCTTTCTAATTCTAGTTCTTTCAAATACCGAGGGCTTGGACCATGTCTCCCGAACAATCTCAGTACATATGGCGCAAGACGATTCCACATATCGAGGTCGGAATGGGATCGGCTGTTTTCACGTTTTACCGTAGTATAATTGTTTTGCCAATGAATGATTTCTCGCAACAGAATTAAGGAACTGAAAACATTTCCAATACCGGCAGCAGCTCCTCCTGGGGTCCCTTCTAAGAGATAAATAGACTTCGGCATAGATATTCCTCTCCATACTCGTCCTATCTTTATTCCACCATATAGAATGGGACCAGCAGAGTTGAAATAGTTAAAAGAGTAGTTGAAAGATCTCCTAGAGAAAGGTTTTATTCGACCAAGTGTCTCACCTTGAGGTGCTTCGGTCTTATTTGTGAGAAATAAAGATGGTTCTCTTAAAAGGTGCATAGATTACCGTCAGTTGAAAAAGGTTACTATCAAGAATAAGTATCCTCTTCCGAGAATTGATAATCTCTTCGATCAACTTCAGGGTGCCACTTGTTTTTCGAAAATAGACCTCTGATCAGGCTACCATCAGTTGAAAGTAACGGAATGTGATTTTCCAAAGACAACATTCAGGACCCGTTATGGTCATTATGAGTTTCTGGTCATGTCATTTCGTTTAACTAATGCACCTGCAGCGTTCATGGACCTTATGAATAGAGTATTCAAGCCTTATTTAGATATATTTGTTATCGTATTCATTGATGACATTATAATCTATTCGAGGAATGAGGAAGATCATGCTAGTAATCTCAGAGTAGTTCTCTAAACTTTAAAGGATAATGAGTTATATGCTAAGTTCTCTAAGTGTGGGTTTTGGCTTGAGTCTGTGGCATTCTTAGGCCATATTATTTCCGGTGATGGAACTAGAGTTGATACTCAGAAAATAGAGGTAGTGCAGAATTGGCCTAGGCCCTCATCTCCAACTGATATTAGGAGTTTCTTGGGGTTGGCTGGATATTATTGAAGGTTCGTTGAGGGATTTTCATCTATTTAATCTCCTTTGACTAAGCTAACTCAGAAAAAGTTAAGTTTCAATGGTCTAAAGCTTGTGAGAAAAGTTTTTAGGAATTGAAAAAGAGGTTAACTACTGTCCCAATATTGACCTTACCAGAGGGTATGCAATTTTTTGTAGTTTATTGTGATGCGTCCAGAGTTGGTTTGGGTTGTGTGTTAATGCAGAATGACAAATTTATAGCTTATGCCTCAAGACAACTTAAGGTTCACGAGAGGAATTACCTAACTCATGATTTAGAGTTGGGTGCCGTAGAATTTTCTTTGAAAATATGGCGTCATTATATTTATGGTGTCCATGTAAATGTGTTCATCGATCACAAGAGCCTTTAGTATGTGTTTAGTCAGAAAGAGCTTAATTTTAGATAGAGAAGGTGGTTAGAGTTACTCAAGGATTACGACATGAGTATTCTCTATCACCCAGGTAAGGCTAAAGTTGTTGCTGATGCTTTGAGCAGATTGTCTATGGGTAGCACCGCCCATTTTGAGGAAGACAAAAAAGAGTTAGAAAAAGATGTGCATAGACTTGCAGGGTTAGGAGTTTGACTAATGGATGCCACAGAAGGAGGAGAAGTGGTGATGAATGGGGCTAAATCATCATTAGAGTATGAAGTTAAATAGAAATAAGACAATGATCCTATTTTTCTTGAATTGAAGGCAAATGTTCATAAACAAAAAGTAATAGCTTTTGAACAAGGGGGAGATGGTGTATTGAGGTTTCAAGGTAGATTGTGTGTACCAAGGGTGGATGAACACCAAAAGAGGATCATGGAGGAAGCTCATAGCTCCAGCTATTCTATCTATCTGGGTTCCACAAAGATGCATCGTGATTTGAGAGAAGTTTATTGGTGGAGTAGTATGAGAAAGAGCATTGCAGAGTTTGTTGCTAAGGGCCTGAATTGCCAACAAGCTAAAGTAGAGCACCAAAGACCCGGTGGTATGGCTCAGAATATAGATTTTACAGAATGGAAGTGGGAGATGATTAATATGGACTTCATCACAGGTTTACCACGGTCTCGCAGTCAACATGATTCCATTTGGGTGATTGTAGACCGAATGACTAAATCAGCCTACTTTTTATCGGTAAAGACTATCCATTCAGCAGAAGATTATGCTAAGTTGTATATTCAAGAAGTAGTCAAAATTCATGGGGCTCCAGTATCGAATATTTTAGATAGAGGTGCACAATTTACTGCACAGTTTTGGAAGTCATTCCAGAAAGGTTTGGGTTCAAAGGTGAATTTGAGTACTGCTTTTCATCCTCAGACTGATGGTCAAGAAGAGCACGCCATTTAGACGTTAAGGGATATGATGAGGGCTTGCCTGACTGATTTCAAGGGTAATTGGGATGATCACCTACCTCTCATAGAGTTTGCTTATAAGAATAGTTACCACTCTAGCATCCAAATGGCTACGAATGAGGCTCTTTGGGAGAAGATGCAGATCTCATATTGGATGGTTTGAAGTTGGTGAAGCTGGGTTGATAGGACCATACTTAGTGCATCAAGCTATGGATAAAGTGGAATTTATTCAAGAGTGATTGAAAATAATGCAGAGTCGTCAGAAATCCTATACAGATGTTAGGAGAAGAGACTTAGATTTGAAGTAGATGATTGGGTTTACTTGAAAGTTTCACCCATGAAGGGTGTTATGAGATCCGGCAAGAAGGGGAAACTTAGTCCCCAATATATTGGTCCTTACAGAATATCCAAGAAGATTGGCAATGTAGCTTATTAGTTAGAGCTACCCCAAGATTTAGTATGGGCAATCCTTCACTTATCATACCTAATGAAGATATTGGTATTAAGGATAGCTTATTTTATGAGGAGATTCATGTTCAGATTCTAGATCACCAAGTTCGCAAGTTGAGGACTAAAGAAGTACCATCAGTCAAAGTTCTGTGGAGGAATCAATTTGCTGAGGAAGCTACTTGGGTAGTTGAGGAGGATATGAAGAAGCGATACCCACATCTCTTCGAATCCAGAGAAATTCCAAATTAAGGTACTAATCCTTTTCTTGGCATTTATTTTAAGTTGGCATGTTGAATTACATTTTATCTTGTTGGGTGTTGAACTAGATGTTAGATGTTACGCCCTTAGCCTACTAAGAGTAATCTCATTCGAGGACGAATGTTCCAGAGGGGGATATGTTGTAACACCTGCTATTCGAAAGAACTAGAATTAGAAAGAACCCATTTTTGGAAATAATCAAATTTGGATAGTTTGACCAAGTTAAACTAAGGGCCCGTTTGGCCATGCGATATGTTATCATGATATGGAATCGCGATATGATATCGTAATATGAAATTATTAGATGAAATTTTTGGACATACGATATGGAATTTTGATGTTGTATATTTTTTCATAAACATAAGAATCCCATAAGTTGTAAAATTATTAAAATAGCCCAAATTATTTATCCAATCTTACCAAATAAATAAAAAATTATAAAATCGCATAATATATTATTACATTGATATTTTTTATCCACTTAAGTAACTGTTTCATCTAACTTTAATTCAATAAAAAAATTGAACATATATTGTAGTGTACTAGTCTTTAATATTACTCAACAATTGGTTGGTGTGAGTTAAATTGACTATATGTTGGTGAGAATAATAAATTTTATGTCGGTGAGAATAATAAATTTAAAAAGTAATTATGTCATTATAAATTTTATTTACATATGAAATAAATGGTTAGTAGATAAAATTATGGGGTTGTTTTAACAAAATATAAACTTGTGGATCAATTTTTGTATTAAAATATCTCAAATAATGATATGGTATTCCATATCATGGTTTTTGGATAATATGGAATCACATCTCATGATATGGAATCATGAGATGGAATCAGCGTAAAACTGCATGTGTAAACGCAGAATCCATCTCATGATACCATATCGTGGTATGGTATCGCATGGCCAAACGCCTACTAAGTATGGGTTTGGACCGTAACTCCTAGTTCAAGATAAGTTAGGTGTGCTACTAGATACCATACGAAATATCTTTGAAATATCTTTCCAACGCAATCGAGTTTGCTCAATTTTGAGTTCGTACGAGGAGATATGCCCATTTGAAGTCGGATTGTCTAGATAAGAAAAGTCAAAACCGGATTTTAGGAGGTATTATGGTAATTTCCATACCCAATTAATTTATTTCTGTTTTAGAAGTTTAAATGGGGTCTAAACTGAGTTATTTCAATTTACACATTTACCAAATCATGCTAGGGTTTTGGAGAAAGGAGAAGAAAAGTTCAAGATTCGTCAAGTTCTTGCGATTTTGGTTGTGGATTTCGCCAAGGATTCAATCCTACGAGGTATGTGAGTTCACATAGTGTTGAGTTCGTTCACCCACGTGCCAAACATTTTTATTTTGGTGTAATTTTCTTCCTGAAAGATTGAGGATTTGATGTTCTTGAATTGCTTTCATTCTTGAACTTGGATGGGATTGATGTGTTTCTTGAGATAGTATTATCGATTTAAGAGTTGTTTTGAGTTAGAATCTTGTGTACATATATTGGGTATTTGAATCAAAAGATAAATTGAGAAAAATAATCAAAATTAGGCGAATTGGGGTTTCAAAATGAAAAAGGAAAAAGTCGAGCCGGTTTTGGCACGCAAGTCCGCATCACAGACTTTCTCCCCCAGTGCACAAAAATTATCTCCGCATCGCGAAGACGACACAGACTCCTCTGTTTCCAAATTAATTTCGCGATCAAATATTTAAATGCATCTCTGTGTCGCGGACCTTCTTCCAAACAGTGATTTCTTGACCGTTTCTCATGTTTAACTATCTAAAAGCACTCCTAAACATCAAGAGATCTTTCCTATCACAAATCATAACCTTGAATTCATAATTCAAATTCAAGGTAGAGTTAAGAGTCAAGTCTTGAGAGTTCTTCGAGTCATTTTAAGAAGTCTTTTATAAACCTTTTCAAACTTGTTTTAAGACTTAAGCATTGAGTTGAATAAGTGTAAGAGTAAAGTTCATTTCTTCAAAAGATTATACGGGAACTAAGTATTCCCAAGAGTTAAAATGTTTTCACATTTAAACAAGAAAGGAAACACCGATTTCCAAGAGATCTTTTAAGATAGTTTTTGAGTAATAATCTCAAACCACAGAAAGAATTATGTTTCTAAACATATGAGCTGAGCATATTTAGGAAGTTGTATTGAGCACCAATATGGGGACGAGTTCATAAAAATTCAAGTGTCCATAAACCATGTAGCCATTGTGGGCAGAAAGGGTCATACTCTTCAGATGATTACTTAATACTTTTTAGCATAGACTAGTTGAGGCGTTCTATATCCCAGCAAGTTATAGGATATTTCTTGCAGCGTGGGCGAGACACTGTATCATCACATAGCTCATAGTGATGGTTGTCGGTTAGAGAAACTCCCACAGAAGTATATTTATTTATTATACATATATATGTTGAGTTGTTATTGTTTTTTTTAATACATTGAGTTGCTACCTATTATTTAAATGCTTTATATAAACTACATCTTTACTGTTGCTTCTTTATGCATTGAGTTAAGTATCCATGAGTTGAGTAAAGCTAAGGTAGGTGTTTCTTTCAGAATTCAGTTCAAGCTTATGTCATGTTTAGTTTTTCCCTCGCATGCTCGTACATTCAATGTACTGATGTCATTTAGTCTGCATCATTTTATGATGCAGATACAGGTAATCAGGATTAGCATCCAACGCCTCGTTGATCCATTCAAGCACTTAGAGTCAGTTTGTGAGCCTCTTTTCTTTCTGGAGGATCCCTTTTTTACATTGTTTTTAGCATTTTCAGTTGTTAGGATGATCACGGGTCTTGTCCCGACATCCCTCATAGTTTAGAAGCTTCATAGACAGTTAGTTATTTGTTCTTTAGTCTTTCCATTTTCAGTTGTTTATGTTAAGACTTGAGTTGCCACTTTGGCCAAGTTGAATGTTTATTTCTAAAACATTCTAAGTTTACTTTGAGAATGGTGAGTTCATATTGCATTTGAATTCTTTTATTAATTCTTAAAGTCTTCCGCTGAGTAGTAAGCTAGGCCAAGGGTTCACTTGGGGCCAACAATGGTTTCTCGAGTGCCAGTCCAGCCTAGGGTGTAGGCTCGGGGCATGACAATGTCCATTATTTTAATACCATAATGCCATCCATTTTGACCATAAGGAAACAGCAATGGGTATTGCAATGGGCCATGACATCCATAATAGTAATTTCTCAATTGACTTCGATTACTATGAGTGTAAATTCAAACATGCGGCATGGAAATTTTGTCATTTAATTGATCTTCTATTCAAATTTCCCCAACTTTGGATATAGTTGGTAAGTTATATTGTCACGACCCTGGGGTACCCCCTAGATGTAACAAGGAACATAGAACCCTGAAGGGGAACCATGTAAGCCACTTAGCATATCATATCATAAGTATATAACAATAAGGAGGAAAATACATTTCAAGTCTTAAGAAATTTTTCATAAAAGCGAAGCGGAAGTCTAGACTTGTATCAATTAGCCATCTATTATAATCCTTGAATCAAATAAAAAAGGGACACAACCCATACGACATAGTTCACAAATCAAAATACAAGAAAATGGACTACAAAAGCATCATCCGTCCTTGAACGATGAGGACTTACCAAAAGCAAGAAGAATAGTCGATCCAAGCTTTGATCAAATGGAGATCACCTCAAGAACTGGACCGTACACTTGTGAAAAATGTAGAGAATATGGGTTAGTACAAAAATACAATAAGTACGATAGCCATGTATAAAAATAGTGAAGACATGTTAAAAAGGACATTTTAGTTGAATGCATGCCATTTACTAAGTTAAAGCATCATTTTGAAGATAATGGAAAAGATAAGTCATAAGCATGTTCATTACATAGAACATCATATCATAGGAAAAACATACCTTAAACACCCTCAAAGTCTACTTGTACAATGCATAAATACGATCCCATAATCCCACCCATGTTAAGTAAAGCTCCTTGAGTAACCATAGATCATAAGTCATGTTCTTGTTCATATTGTTGCCACAGTAGGAATAGCCTTAACCGAATAGACCATGTGAGCTAAACATGGAATCCGGTGTTACGCACACCGAAAAGGGTTTGTCCTACTTGCCTAAGGTAAGACCATGGTTTGTTAGCTTTTAGGTGGATCCACTATCTAAAGACCTATGGGGGCACATAGTTTATGGGATAAGGAGATTGCTACTAGAAACCCGACCTTTCTAACGGAAGAGCTTCCATCTCATGAGATTGTTTCTAGAAACCTAACCTTTCTAACGGAAGAGCTTCTATTTCATATTCAATATCCACTCGGTGCTCAGCATAAATCCCACGGAGTACTTATTTAGTCATAACATGTTTCATTAGGGTAGCTCATTAGATCATGTGTGATAATAACATTTCACTGTCTTTGTCTACATGTAACATAAGATTCAATTAGGTGAGAATTTCCTTTCAACCTTATAATCATCATAATAGGAGAAATCCTTTCACTTTAGGTTCATTATGTGTTCATGAGAATAGCCTTTCAATCAACACAACAACTTCATCATAAAAATGGACACTTCACTCTCAAAGTGTTCCTAAAGCATGTACATAACCTTCATAAATCATGCATAATATCATATGTTGCCTTGTCAAAGGTCAAAGGTCATATCAATTCAACACATCTAGAATTACTAACTTTTGGGATTTTTAGCTCCGAAATTGGGGTTTTTGAATGAGCTCCATGGATGAATTCTATCTATGGATGAAGAGCTACCATACCTTGATGAAGAAACCCAATGAATTTCAGAATAAAATCTTGTTCCATCAATCCTAGCTTCCACTTTCTTCTTCTTCTTCTTCTTCCATGGATTTCTAGAGAGTTTTTGGGGACAAACTGGTTTTGATTTGTGATTTTGAAATAATGAGGAAGATAACTAGAATTTGGGGGTTTAATTCCTTATATACTTAGACTAATTTAGTTTAAAACGACGTCATTTAATGTTAATTAAAACCAAAAACCCCAAAACACCCCTGCACTTAACTACCAAAAGGCAGTTTCCAGGCCCCATCCACGCCCACCACTGACGGACTGTGGTAGGACCCACAACCCGTGCTGGTGAACTCTGGTAGTGGTTCTGGGACTTGTCTTCCAGGACTTGATCCACACCACCCACCCACGAGGCGTAAGCTAACCCACGAGGTGTGGGTGCCCTCCATGGGTCACTGATACGCTCAAATTACACCTCCCTAAAGAAGTATAAGCGATCGTTATCAAGTAAAGAACCCAACTTGTAGTTTGGGGTCGATCCCACGAGGAATATAGTTGAGACTTAACTTTAACTTACGATTATATTTATTTAGTCAACGTATTTCCGAGACAAGTAAGTAAAGGGGGAGATTTTGTGTAACAAATAACTAATTGTTGTTTAGAGAGCAAGTGAGCAAGATTCGAACTTTGGTTGTTATCAATGAGAGAAAGTAACTAGGGTGTATGTGTTCCCCATAAGCTCATAACACGGTAATCCTAGTAATAGCACTCCTTTCCTAGTGTATTACATGCAAAGTGGCATATCTCTAAATCCTTGGTCCGGCAAATAGAGAATTTCACCCCGCACCTTGGTCCAGTTACGTGTGTATAATTTACTAATCCTTACCTTTACCTCATATTAGACATCACATCAATGTATGACTTAGTTTTCACCCTTGCACCAATTGACATTAGACTATTAGATAGTATCACACTAAATCTATGTTGATAATTCTTTTATTATTAACTACCTCCTTGGTCCGGCAAGTAGCAACAAGGCAAGTTCTAACGTTTGCAACCATTAAAAAGACTTCTAAACGAAAGAATTATTGATGCATGCAACCACACTATTCAAGAATTACTTAGTTAGTATTCATACTTTGTTAATCTCTCGTGGTTGCCACAACCCTAGTTGTGGATTTAGTTACCCATACTAGCAAGAACACAATTCATATTGTTAGAAGAAGAATTCATGAACTTACTTAATGAATAAAAGAAACCCGTAATATCCAATTGAAATTCAAAGCAAGAATCTTTATAAACCAAAATTAGGAAATCAAATTGCTAATGTTTGCAAGTTAACTCCCAAGAACACACCAAGAACTAGAGTAAAATAATAGTGGCTAACCACAAAAAATGAGGTTTACATACCTTATTTATAGAAAACATAGTCCTAAACGGAAAGGAAATGAAATAAGGAAATAAAGTTTCTGGATGCGGTTTTGATCTACGAAGCTGACCTATGGACTGACCTACGGTCCGTAGGTCCGTTTCGTGGTTTGGGAGTTAGGCATTTTTCCAAAACTCAAAATCTTCAACTCTCAGTAACGATTGATGGATCAGCAGGACGGACCGTGACTCGATCCACGGTCCATGGATCCTCCTCCATAGCTCCATACTTAATCTTTCAACTCAGGTACTGGAACCCCCTTCTCTAAATCATTTGACGGACCTGCAGGACGGCCCGTAGGTCGACCTACGGTCCGTCGTTTGTAACCGTGCTTCCACTCTTGGTCAAGAATTCCTTGATTTTACTTCAATCCATGCCTGTCCATCTACGCCTACCACCTATGGACCGTGACTGGACCAACGGTCGTAGGTCACGTCCATAAATACTCTTTTCCGCAACATTCTTCAGCTGTGTCTCTTAACTTCCACGTCCGAACTTATTTCCTGCAAACAAGATAAAAACATATTAGTACCAATACAAAATGGCTCTAGACACACACAACTCCTAAGTGAAATTTATTGAAAATATCGTAAATTCAAGGTATATTAACACCCTTAACTTAAACTCGTTGTTTGTCCTCAAGCGACGCACTATGACTCTAAACGATACTTGTGTAGAATCATACATTCAAGCTCAAGTAATAACATGGCTTTCTATCCCAACTGCCCTTTTTTTAGTGCAAATTGTTTCTCTTAGTCTCGATAAGCTAACTCATGCCAATCAAAATATGACAAAGATCGACCAATAGACACACAACATACACTTTTTTAACAATCACAAAGGTACCAACTCTCCAACAATGTAACTAGTGACCCTACTTCAAATGAAATCCCTTTTTCAGACAATGAATATGATTTTGAGTACAAGGATTCATTCAACACTCACGCTCAGAAGTAATTTCAAGTATAATTAGTGCTCAATGCCATAGGCTTGCCCTTATTTTCACTGCTTAGACTCTCCAAAGTAGTTGCTAGGATCACTATAGGACTTTCTTAGCTTGTAACGTAGGCTCAGGGTCAGGTGTGGTACATTTGGGTACTTTATAGTGAATTTCTACCCTCCTTGACATTACATTGGCTTTTTACCTCTTCCTTGACCTACTTTAGGCAACTTTTCATCCCATTTTCTTTCCCTTCTCTTTTCAACCAAGGATGCAACTTTTGACTTTGTGACACTTGTTTATCTTTCCTTTTTTCACTTTCTACTTTTTCTATCACTTTATTTTTCTTTAATTCTTTTCACATTTTCACTTATCACATTATTTTTCCTTTTTCACACAAAGTCACATCCTCTTTCTTTCTTTTTCTCTTTTTTCAACACTAAACTCTTTCCATACCCTCTTTTCCATCTGGTTTCCTCTTTCATAGCTACCCTCAACTTATGCAGTTTGCATTAGTTGAGGTGCACAATGTCCGATGTCAGACCAGGACCAAGATCAAGGTCACTTTTGACTTAACCACCCTCAACTTAGGCTTTTCTCCTAAGTCAAGGTGCACATGTCCAAGGAGGGACCGGGGCCAAGACAAAATTTAAAGGGAAGGCGAGTTAGGTGAATCAAAAGAAATGGTCAATTTTAGGCACAAATATTTGGATAAAAAAGGAACAATGCTACCATTTGGTTAGATCATTTTAGGCTTAAGTGGACTAATTTTAACAATGGCCTATGATCACGTCCTAACTTCTAGCGGGACCAACGGGGTAAGTTCTAGATTGGCACAAAACTGTCTGAACATTCGACTATCCTCACACACTCTTGGCACCTTGTTTCATTATCAGTTTACCCAGTTCAATTTTTTAGCTTAAGTCATGGGGTCAAATCGGTTCTTATCATGTCACATTCAGAGCCAACACATTCAAATCATTCTAGCCTACATATTTTAGCACATATCACATTTATTTTGATGGGTATCATTTTTTTCATTTTTCTTTCATGCTCATGCCATCATGCTTTATTCTTTCTCATACTCCTACACATACAATCCTAACACATGCCGGTTCAACAAAAATAAAAATAGTCTCTTGAGGCAAAAGAACACAGGCAAGAAAACCCCAAGAGAGGATTATGAGTTGGGTTACTCAGACTTCACCCTATCACTCACAATCAATTTACCTTACCCCCAACAAAATATAGTGCGATTGTCCCCAATGCACAAAAAGTAAACAATAAAGGATCAGGTGAAGCAAACTTGTGGCGCATAGCGTCGAAGACCTATCAGCAATCAGGTGGGTACGGTTTCTCGTAGCCCGCTAGATCAACATGGGGAACGCTATTAGTAGAGCTCCCATCTATCATCGTAGTACCATCAGTAGTGCTCATGTCATCTCTCACAACATCAGCAGTCTCAGTAGCGGGCACAAAATTTGAGGCCCCAATAGCACCCTCACGCACCCTCTACTGGTGCCACTCCAAATCCACAATAGAAGCTCTCCTAGCCTGAGTAGTCTGCTGGCGCTCCTTTTTCTTCGCCCTCGCATCCTCAGTGGCATCAGAAGTGTGGCTAGAGCAGTGCCTCTTCCCTCGGGCACGGGTAGACTCAAATTGTGGTGTGTCCTCGCTATAAAAAGCGTCTAACACCGTATCATCTACCGGTGCAGTAGGTGCAAACTCTGGCACATCCATGGGTAGAGCTAAGTTGGCATCAAGATCGGCCCGGAGACTATCTAACTCTATCCAAAAAGAGGAGATATCTGTGGTGGGGGCTGGTCGCTCTAGGACTCTCAACTCGAATGCGTCCAGGCACTTAATAAATGCCTGGACCTTCAGGTCCATTATGTGCCCCATCCTGGCCTCAGACGTTGATATAGACTGTTGCATCCAAGGCTTCATATGTTAAAGCAGTGTGGCCATTTGTGCCTCCAATTTGTGAACACGAGCAAGGGGCACGACAATGGATCCTGAAGAAGGGGTGGTTTTGGATGAGCTAGGAGCCCAACTGGAGGCCTGAGATGGGGAGGTCGGGCCATCATCATTAGTGGGTGGAGGGGTGGGGTCTGCACCCTGCATATGCTCCACATCAGGAACTAAGTCTGATCCCAATAGAGGTACATCGACCTGCGGTTGTCTGCGTGATGCCTCCACATTCGCCTCATCCCGAATCAAGCCTATATCTAGAGTCTTAGTCACCTGGATCAAGTTATCACAAAGCTAGACCGACACTCCAGAATCCTTGCATAATTCAAAGATGAGGCAAGGAAAAGGGTAAGTGGTAGAGGCCTTGAAGGCCCTCTGGTGAATCTCCGCAATCAGCATTCGTGCGAAGTCTATCTCAAACCCATTTACTAAAGCAACAACCATCACAACACGGTCCTATGTAAGTACATTGTTTGCCTGAGTTGGAGACACCCGGTTCCACACTAATAGCCAGAAGAACTTGGCCACAAAATTCAGAGTGGCCTTCTTGATTGATAAGGTCGGGGTGTTGACCCACTTAGCTAGCTCTCCATCTTTAACAATGTTACTCGCCATCCAGCGTAATATGGTCTCCCTTTTCTCTACATTCCACTGGAACTCCCCGCTCCGCACAATGTCCCATCTGTAGTAAAACTTGGTCGTGTTGAGTGCCCAAGTGCGGGCTGGACCATAGAGGAATCGGCGGATGGTGATCTCAAATATATCCAAAGAAAACCCACGCACTAGTGTAGCCATGAGTGGTGCCTGGGTTGCAGGCTTGGCATTTTTGTGAATAGAGCCTCAGAGAGTGGATCTGTAGGAAGCATAGAACTCCCTTACGATCGCATCGCTATATGTACCTTGATCCTGGGCCATCCACTCATACTTATGTTGTTGGAAGAACCGGTGGATGTCGAGCATGGTATGTAGGCTGCCTATGAGTACCCTGCGCTCCTCTGTAACCATCCTGCCATTCTCTCTTTATCCGTGATCATCCGGGCATCCCTGTAAATCTGCCACTGGCCCTTAACGCACCATCTATTAGGCTCCTCAGCAATCGAAGCAGGGTCAGTGTTTGGTGGCACTGGAATATCTCCCGTACTAGTTGCCTCATCAGACGAGGCAGCCCTACCATGTGAACTCGAACCTGTTGTGGAGCCAGAAGCAGACTCAGAAGCAGAGGTGGACTCAGAGTAGAAATCAGACCCATTTGGTGATCTGATCAGTGTATCCGCCTCATCAGACTGGGAGGTAGTGACTACGTCGGGAACCACCTGCTTGGATCGATTCCGGGTAGTCCGGGGTGCTGTGGGGGATGTCCTTTTGGTAGGTGGAACATATGCGGGATTAATCTCTGCATCAATATCTTCATCAATCAGCCGGTAGATTGGTGCGACTGATTTGGACTTTCCCCTTGGTGTGAAGGTCGGAGCTTTTTTGGGAGCCATGGTACCTGTGGAGGATTAATTAGTACCATAATAAACCAATAACACATTCAAAAAAAATTTAGAACAAAGAACGAACCAAAACAAAAACTAAAAAATTTATGTACAGTAGCATCAGTGGCCATCTACGGTCTGTAGGTTGACGTATGGTCCATGGATCTTCTCCGTAGGTCAAAAGTCCCAAAAAGTTGGGCTCTGATGGGAACCACGGCTGTGCAGAATGGTCCGTAGATTGACCTCTGGACCGTAGTCCACCTCTGTGGTTCCACACTCGGTGAAATTTCCATGTGCAACAGACCCATAAACCTGAAGTATGGTCCGTAGGTTGACCTACGGTCCATAGACGGGGTCTCGTGGGTCAAGTATGTGCTAGGTATCAGATATACCTTATGTTTAAACCATTTTTTTCCCAATAATTTCAAACATTCAACGTAAGTCGAATCATGCATTTCAACACAATTTATGATACTTTGTCATCCCTAGGGTTCCGATTACTCAGTATTTACCTTTTATTGCATATAAAACTAGGAACCGTAAGTCAACCTTCATTTAGACCAACTTTTCACTGAGTTATTTGATTACTAAGACTACACAATCACATTCTATCGTCCCATGGATGTTTCTAACATTAGTTCAACAAGCAATTTCAGACAAAAACAACCCAAGGTCAAGACTACTTCGTGACTTCATGTATGGAACAATGAATACCGAAATTCAAAGTTAAAGTGAAGTTAGTTACCTTACAAGTATCGGAAGTGGGTGATCGTGTTACAACAATGAACTCCTTAGACCTTTTTGCTAGCCTTTCGACGCCTAACATGGACAATGAAATCATTTGGAAATGGAGGTGATGATTTTGGAGGGGAGAAAAGAGATATGGAAATATGGAGAGGTGAATGGGGAGTAATTTATGGGATTTGGGAGATTTAATGTAGTGATTTTAGGAGAGAAAGGGGTTAAAAACGGTTGGGAGGGAGTTTTGAATATGGGGGATGAATATAAAATGAAGGATTTTTATTTAAAAGGGGTCCGGGTTGGGTCAGGTAGAAACGAGGGTTTGGGCGAGACCCCGTCTACGGTCTGTGGGTCGACCTACGATCTGTAGATCGGGTCTGTAGGTCACCTTCACAATTAGAATAATTAATAAATCTTACATGGGATTTACAGACACCATTCACGGTCCGTGGATGGACCCAAAGACCGTAGATGGGATCCGTAGACCTCTGCACAACTTTTTTTTTTGCAGATTTTAACTTTCGCTCTTGCACATGTAGCAACCATTAGGCCTTTTTTTTTACATTTTCTGGACACTTTTTAGACACGGACCCTATGCTATATCTAGCCAACACAAACAAAAATAAAATACCAATCTAAAAATTCCAGAAAGTCAACTAAACAAAGAAAACTCCTAAATCCAAAAGAAAAACTTATAGTTGGCTATATTGTACATCTTGGGTTGCCTCCCAAGTAACGCTTGATTTAACGTCACGGCACGACTCAGGCCTCTTGATTACTCAGACTTCATCAAGATAGTAGGCCTCAACCACCTCTTGCGCATTCTCCTCCTTTCCCATGTAGACCTTTATCCTTTGCCCGTTTACCTTGAACCTTGTTCACTTATTGTTCTCGAGCTCGACCGCTCCATGTGGGAACACACTGAGTGACTGAATGGCCCGGTCCATTTGGACTTGAGCTTGCCAGGAAACAAGCACAACCTAGAGTTGAATAGAAGCACTAGATCACCCACAACAAATTCACGCTTTTCGATCTTTTGATCATGATACTTCTTCATCTTCTCTTTGTACAAGGCTGAACTTTCATAATCTCTTAGGCGAAACTCATCAAGTTCATTCAAGTCACTTACTCTCTGATTCGATGCGGTGCCCCAATCCAAATTCAACTTCTTCAACGCCCATATGGCCTTATGCTCTAGCTCTACCGACAAATGGCAAGACTTCGCATATACAAGTTGGTAGGGGGACATACCTATAGGAGTCTTGAATGCGGTGCGATAGGCCCATAGAGCGTTATCAAGCCTCCTTGACCAATCAGTTCTATTTGCATTCACACTCTTAACAAGAATTTGCTTGATTTCTCTGTTGGACACTTCAACTTGCCCACTAGACTGAGGATGGTAAGGAGTGGCAACATTGTGTTAAATGCCATATTTCTCAAGTAGTGCCTTGAACAATTTATTATAGAAGTGCGAACCTCCATCGCTAATAATTGCCCTAGATCTGGAGAGATATTCTATTTTAGGAATGCGGTGACACTTTAAACTTCATTGTTGGAAAGCGCAATTGCTTCCACCCACTTCGACATATAATCAACCGCAACAAGAATATACTTCATCCCATGTGAACTCACAAATGGACCCATAAAATCAATGCCCCAAACATCAAACAACTCCATTACCAAGATCAAATTCGTAGGTAGATCTTGCCTTTTTGAAATTCCTCCTTCTCTTTGGCAACGATCACAAGACTTGGCGAAATCATGAGCATCTTGGTGGATGGTAGGCCAATAATACCTAGACTGCAAAATATTATGCACACTCCGAATACCACTATGGTGCCCACCAACAGGCGATGAATGACACGCCTCTAGTATACTCAACATTTCAACCTCGGGTACACAACAAAAAATAATCCCATCAGCACAAATGAGGAACAAATAAGGCTCATCCCAAAAAAACTTGTTCACATCATGCATAAACTTCTTCCTTTGGTGAAAAGACAAATCCAATGGAACCAGATCACTTGCCAAGTAGTTAGCAAAGTCTGTGAACCAAGGAATCAGATCATGAGAAGCAGCCATTACATGTTCGTCTGGAAAAGCATCATCAATTTCAGCCCCATATCCTAGCTTGAGCATAGCCTCTTCCTCTAATCTGGACAAGTGATCATCAACCTGATTTTCTGTCCCCTTTCTGTCTTTCACTTCAAAATCGAACTCTTGCAGCAACAATACCCACCTAATCAACCTTGGTTTTGCATCCTTCTTAGCCATCAAATACCTCAATGAAGAATGGTCAGTATGCACTATGACCTTAGTACCAAGCAAGTAGAATGCGAAACCACCGCATGGACTTTCTGTTCAGTCACTGTATAGTTCTTTTGAGCCACATTTAGAGCTTTGCTTGCATAGTAAATAGGCTGATGAATCTTCTCTTGCCTCTATCCCAATACCATACCAAGCGCTACTCCACTCGCATCACACATTACTTCAAACGGTTGCCCCCAATCCAGTGAAATAATGATAGGTGCGAAAACTAACTTTTCCTTCAACTCTCCAATTGCTCTCAGATAAGCATCATCACTCAAACTTACACTCCTTTTTGAGCAATTTGCACAATGGGTGTGCAATCTTGGAGAAATCCTTAATGAACCTCCTATAGAACCCTGCATTCCCAAGAAAACTTCTAACACCTTTAAAAGAGATAGGTGGTGGAAGCTTTTCTATTACCTCTACTTTCCCTCTATCAACCTCAATACCCTTCTAAGAAATCCGATGACCTAGAACTATCTCCTCTTTGACCATGAAGTGACACTTTTCCCAATTGAGCAAGATTGCACTCTTCACACCGTTTAAGTACTTTGCCCAGATGGTCTAAATAACGATCAAAAGAGTTACCCACCACAAAGAAATCATCCATAAATACCTCAATAGTGTCCTTCACCATATCATAAAATATCGACATCATATAATGCTGGAAGGTCACTGGAGCATTACACAACCTAAATGACATCCGTTTGAAGGCAAAAGTCCCATAAGGGAAAGTGAAGGTGGTCTTCTCTTGGTCTTCCGGAGCTATGGAAATCTGATTGTAGCCCGAATAACCATCAAGAAAACAATACCAACCCTTACCAGCAAGTCGGTCCAATATCTGATCCATGAATGGCATAGGGAAGTGGTCTTTTTCTGTCCAATCATTTAATTTCTGGTAGTCCGTGCAGACTCTCCATCCAATCACGGGCCGCATCAGAATAAGATCATTTTTCTCATTCAGAACCACAGTCATCCCACCTTTCTTGGGCACACACTGAACATGACAAACCCAACTACTATCTGCAATGGGATAAATAACTTCAGCATCCAACCACTTGATTATTTCCTTTTTCACTACCTCTTGCATAGGCAGATTTAGTCTTCTCTGGTGCTCGATACTAGGCTTGTGATTCTTCATGAGTTGGATTTTATGAGAACAACTGCCAGGAGGGATCCCAATAATGTCTGCAATAGTCCACCCAATAGCCCGCTTGAACCTCTTCAACACGGAAACCAATGCCTCAACTTGTGCCACATTCAAATTTGCCGCAATGATGACCGGTAAAGTACCATCTCTCCCCAAGAACACATACCTCAAATGTGATGGTAGAGCCTTAAACTCCAATTTCGGAGTCTCTTCAACATACAGTCTTGCGGGTGGAGAGTCACAATTCTTCATGTCTAACTTCAATCTCTTTGGTTTTGTACAAAATTTGAACCTATCAAGTGCGGCGTTCAATTCATCATAGTCTTCAATACCATCACCCTCAAAATTCATCATTACCGCTGCTAGTGCATCAACACCCAACCTCTCTTCAATAGACACCTCAGAACCACTCTCTGCAATATGATTCACCACTGATACTGATTTGAGATCGCTTTCCTGCTTCATGGACCTACAGATATTAAAAGTTACCTCTTTATTGTTCAATCGGAACTTTATCTGCCCCTTCTCTATATCTACCAAGGCGCGCCTAGTAGCAAGGAATGGTCTCTCAAGGATGATGGGAACCTCAAAATCAAGTATCACAAAATTTGCCAGAAAGATAAAAGACTCCACTTTCATAAGTACATGTTGGAGCACACCAATGGGCCTCTTCACAGTTCTATCGGCCATGAGCAACCGCATCGTAGTTGGTTTTGGAGCCCGTAAACCCAATTTCTTGTAAATAGACAATAACATCATATTAATACTGTCACCCAAATCACACGACGCCTTAGCAAAGTGCAACAACGCGATGGTACATGGAATTCCTCCTTCTTCCGCACAAGTGACCCTGTAGCAATAGCTCTACAATGTTGCAACCTATCATCATCTTCTAAACTCACGGATCTCTTCTTAGTCACCAAAACTTTCATGAACTTTGCATACCCAGGAATTTGCTCCAAAGCTTCTATTAATAGAATATTGATGGAAAGCTATTTCAATATAGTAATAAACCTGCGGTATTTCCCTTCTTCATTCTTCTTCACCAATCTCTGTGGGAATGAAGGTGGAGGCCTAGGCATGGGGACAACTTTTTAGGTTATCACTGCTTCTTTTTCTGTAGCATTCTTGGACTCTCCAATAACCTCAATCTCATCATCATCTTTACCAACCTCAATTTCAACCTCAGACGGCATAGGTAAATCAATGGTTTGCTTACCCCCTCGAGTAGTGACTGCCATACAATGCCCATCATTTTTAAGATTATGGATGGTGTTGCTTGGAAGTATTCCAACATGACGTGGATTGACTGTAGTGGACAACTAATTCATCTGCTTCTCAAGTTGCTTGATCGACACTGCATGGGCATCAACTTTTTGACCGATTCCAGACAGGTCATTTCGTATCTCTTTAACATTCTCATTAGTCGAATCAAACCTCTTCATCATCTTCTGCATCATATCCTCAATCCGTGACATACTACCCCAGCTTCCCTATTGCCAAATTCTCGATTCTTTAAAGGGACATAAGGCCCATCTCTATCATTTCTGTTGCCATAGTTGTTCCGGTTGTAGTTGTTGTCGCGATTGTAGTTCCTATCCCAGACATATTGACCTTTTCGATTGTAATTACCATAGTTCTGACCTTGGTTTCCTTGACATTGGCACCAATTATCCGAATTTGAACCTTGGACGTTGGCCCAGAAACCCCCCGTCTGATCATTCACCAAGTAAGCATCCTCCTCATAGTAACATTCCTCGTCCGGTGGTGGTGGAGTCCTAGTCAAATAATTCACTGCATTTACCTTTTTTGCGCCTCCACTAACATGCTTCAACACCAACCTAAGTTCGATCCTCATCTGAGCCATCTCCTCACGAATGTCATCGACATATTGACTAGTTGCAGATTAAACTGCAAAAGTTCTTCCAGTGTCGGACTTTTGAGTGCTCCATGCTTTATTGTTTCGAGAAATCTTCTCCAACTTTTCAGCGATCTCCAAAAAAATGCACTCACCATAGGATCCTCCAGCGATAGTATCTAGCAAAGCTTTTCTGTTGTCATCTTGCCCTCTGTAAAAATACTCCTTCAATGACTCATCATCTATTCGGTGATTTGGGACACTTCTGATGAATGCAGTGAATCTATCCCAAGAACTGCTCATGGACTCTCCAGCTAGTACTACAAAATTATGCAACTTCTTAGACACTGGGAAATACCTTGCCATGAACACTCGATGTAATTGGTCCCATGTATGAATTGAATTGTATGAAAGTTCAGCAAACCACACCGCAGCATCACCAGTCAATGAAAGAGGGAAGACTCTCAATCCTATGACATCCATATCCAAATCTGGCCGCCACACACAACTCATACATATACTCTTCAATTTAGCCATGTGAGCATGCAGATCTTCCGAAGCGAGCCCAGAAAACAACCCTCTCGCTATAAGCATCTACATCAGACTGCTCGTCACCATGAAAGTATGCCCTGGAGGCAGAGGAGGTAGAACAATAGGTCCTACTGATTCAACAATATTGAAGTCAACCTAGTAGTTATCACACTACCTCAGTTCTGGCAGATTCTGCACCCTCACTGCATCGCCAAGTAAATTACCACCACGAACTTGAGCGTTCTCATGACCCACTCAAGGAGACTGCATCCTCATTTTCATTAATGATCGGAATATCACGAACCCCTTGATTATTCATCTTTCTTAAAGTTTTTCTCAACTCTGGATCGTATGGTGTCAGTGGTTTGCCTCGACTCTGTGTACTTGGCATACACTAGAGCAGAAACCTGAAGAAAAAAAACAAACGAAAATGTAAAATTAGGAAATAATTGACTAAAGTTCAATAATGTAGTTAAACTTAATCTAAAAACCTTATTCCCCGGCAGTGGTGCAAAAATTTGATATGCTCAAATTACAACTCCCTCAAGAAATACAAGCGATCGTTATCAAATAAAGAACCCAACTTGTAGGTTGGGGTCGATCCCACGAAGAATATGGTTGAGACTTAACTTTAACTTACGATTATATTTATTTAGTCAACGTATTTCCGAGACAAGTAAGTAAAGGGGGAGATTTTGTGTAACAAATAACTAATTGTTGTTTAGAGAGCAAGTGAGCAAGATTCGAACTTTGGTTGTTATCAATGAGAGAAAGTAACTAGGGTGTATGTGTTCCCCATAAGCTCATAACACGGTAATCCTAGTAATAGCACTCCTTTCCTAGTGTATTACATGCAAAGTGGAAAGTTATGTATCTCTAAATCCTTGGTCCGGAAAATAGAGAATTTCACCCCGCACCTTGGTCCGGTTACGTGTGTATAATTTACTAATCCTTACCTTTACCTCATATTAGACATCATATCAATGTATGACTTAGTTTTCACCCTCGCACCAATTGACATTAGACTATTAGATAGTATCACACTAAATCTATGTTGATAATTCTTTTCTTATTAACTACCTCCTTGGTTCGGCAAGTAGCAACAAGGCAAGTTCTAACGTTTGCAACCATTAAAAAGACTTCTAGACCAAAGAATTATCAATGCATGCAACCACACTATTCAAGAATTACTTAGTTACTATTCATACTTTGTTAATCGCTCATGGTTCCCACAACCCTAGTTGTGGATTTAGTTACACATACTAGCAAGAATACAATTCATATTGTTAGAAGAAGAACTTATGAACTTACTTAATGAATAGAAGAAGCCCGTAATCTCCGATTGAAATTCAAAGAAAGAATCTTTATAAACCAAAATTAGGAAATCAAATTGCTAATGTTTGTAAGTTAATTCCAAGAACACACCAAGAACTAGAGTAAAATAATAGTGGCTAACCCCCAAAAATGAGGTTTACATACCTTATTTATAAAAAACATAGTCCTAAACAAAAAGGAATTGAAATAACAAAATAAAGTTTCTGGACGCGGTTTTGATCTACGACACTGACCTACGGTCCGTAGGTCCCTTCCGAGGTTTGGGACTTAGGCATTTTTCCAAAACTCAAAATCTTCAACACTCAGTAACGATTGACGGATCAGCAGGACATACCGTGACTCGATCCACGGTCCATGGATCCCCCTCCGTAGCTCTATACTAAACTTTCTAAATTATGTATTGGAACCCCCTTCTCTGAATCATTTGACGGACTTGCAGAACGACCCTTAGGTCAACCTACGGTCCGTTGTTTGTAACCGTGGTTCCACACTTGGTAAAGAATTCCCTGATTTTCCTTCAAGCCATGCCTATCCATCTACGCCTACCACCTACATACCATGACTGGACCTATGGTCTTTAGGTCACATCCATAAATGCCTTTTTCTGCAATATTTTTCAGGTGTGTCTCTCAAATTCCACATCCAAACTTATTTCCTGCCAACAAGATAAAAACACATTAGTACCAATACAAAGTGGTTGTAGACACACACAACTCTTAAGTGGAATGTATTTAAAATACCGTAAATTCACGGTATATCAGTCACTACTAGGTAACCTCCAAGTGTTTTTCCTCAAGGACCTATGGTTTGTCCTTTGGGTTTGAACCTTGACGTTCTAATACGAAAACATAAATTTTAAGGTACGCGGAGGTATGTTCATGACTCTAAACCCTAACGTCAAGCTCTAGTTTAGCCTACTAGTTTTTGGAGTGTTACAATATCTCCCCCTTGGCAACATTCGTCCTCGAATGACGATCTAGACACCTTACGGAAGTAACGACTCAAGACTAGCAGCCCATCATGCGTGAAACATCAAAATAATGCACAATTCAAAGGAGGAAACTTCTACTCCATCTCAAACATAATCAATGCAACTCAAGGAAGTAGGAACTACATCTAACAACCCATTATGCATGAAAACTCAACATTTCTCATATTCATAGGAGGAACTACCTTCTCCCTCTAAAAGCATGCTCAACATAATATTCATGGAACCAATATGCAATTACTCTCAAAAGCATACTAAAGCTTGAATGTTCATCAACTCATCTCATGAAGTCAAATTTGCAAGTCATACTAAATGCACAACAACATGAGGAACACATAAATCATAAAAACTCATTCTCTTAATAAACATGAATTTCTCAAGAACATGCATAATCATAAGGAAATCACGGAAAAACTCATATAACACACATGACTTCCAAAACACTAAAACTCAAGAGGAACTACTTACCTCAAGCATGAATAGGGGTAGAAGAAAAGAGATGAGGATAGCGGGACTTCATATCGGCCTCGGCCTCCTAAGTAGCACCCTCAACTAAGTGATTCCTCCACAAAACCATTACAGAAGTTTTTTCCTTGCTTCTCAATCTCTTGACTTGCCGGTCTAGGATCTCTATCGGAACATCTTCATATGAAAGACTTTCGTCAACTCCCAACCCTTCTAGGGGAATAATGGATACTGGATCACCAATACATTTCTTAATCATAGAAACATGAAATACTGGGTGAACCGGGGCCAACTCATTTGGCGAATCTAACTCATAGGCAACTTTCCCAATACGTTTCAAAATTTGGTATGGGCCTACATACCGGGGACTAAGTTTTCCCTTCTTGCCAAACCTCATCACACCTTTAATAGGTGAGATTTTTAGATAGAAACAATCGTTAACTTCAAATTCTAGATCCCTTCTTCTAACATTGGCATAAGACTTTTGTCTACTTTGAGCCGTTCTTAACTTTTTCTAATAAGCCAAACTTTCTCAATGGCTTCATAAACTAGTTCGGGACCTATCAAAGCAATTTCACCTACCTCAAACCAACCAACTGGAGACCTACATCTCCTAACATACAAGGCTTCAAAGGGAGCCATACAGATACTTGAATGATAACTATTATTGTAGGCAAACTCTATTAATGGAAAATGGTCATCCCAATTACCCTTGAAGTCAATAACACATGCTCTTAACATATCTTCAACAGTTTGGATGGTACACTCCGCTTGCCCATCGGTATGGAGATGAAAATTCATGCTAAGCTTAGCCTTAGTACCAAGACCTTTTTGGAATGTCTTCCAAAAGTGTGAAGTAAATTGAGTAACCCGATCCGAAATGATAGATAAAGAAACCCCATGCAACTTCACTATTTCTCTTATATACAACTTGGCATAATATTCCACCGAAAAAGAAACCTTGACAGGAATAAAGTGGGATGGTTTTGTCATTTGATCTATAATGACCCAAATAGAATCATGTTGCCTTTGTGTGCGAGGAAAACCCACAGTAAAATCCATATTCACATTCTCCCACTCCCAAGTGGGAATATCTATATATTGGGACAAGCCTCCCGGCCTTTGATGTTCAACCTTAACTTGTTAACAATTAGGACATTTGGCTACAAATCCCACGATATCTTTCTTCATACCATTCCACCAATAAACTTCCCATAAATCACGATACATCTTGGTGGCTCCCGGATGAATAGAATACCGAGAACTAAGAGCTTCTTCTTAAATTTTCTCCCTAAAACCATCAACATCCGGAACACATAACTGACTTTGGTACCTAAGCACCCCATATCCCCCATGGGAGAAAGCCTCTACGGACTTCTTGAGTACCGACTCTTTCAACACTACTAATATAAGAAGAAGATCTTGCTTAGAATTCACGCCTATCACAAAGGGCGATTCAGACCCATTATGGACCATGACACCACCCTTAGTGGAATCCACTTGTTGAACACCTAGCCGAGCCAACCTATGCACATCATAATCCAATTCTTTATTTTTTTCCTCTACATGAGCCACACTGTCCATGGACAATCTACTAAGAGCATCCGCTACCATATTAGCTTTGCCGGGGTGATAAAGGACACTCATGTCATGGTCCTTCAATAATTCTAACCAACTTCGTTGACGAATATTCAAGTCCTTTTGACTAAAAACATATTGTAAGCTCTTGTGATCGGTAAACACATCAACATGCACCCTATATAGATAATGCCTCCATATTTTTAAGGCAAACACAACCGCCGCTAGCTTAAGGTCATGGGTAGGATAATTCTTCTCATGGACTTTAAGTTGCCTTGAAGCATAGGCAATCACCTTAACATTTTGCATAAGCACACATCCCAACTCAGCTTTAGAGGCATCACAATACACCACAAACGATTTATACCCTCTGGTAAGGTCAACACCAGAGCGAAAGTAAGTCTATCCTTCAATTCTTGGAAACTTTTCTCAAGAGCTTCCGACCATACAAACTTAGCTTTCTTTTGAGTCAAAATCGTCAAAGGGGAAGAAATGGAAGAACACCCCTCAACAAACTTTTTATAGTAACCAACCAAACCTAAAAAGCTTCTAATGTCGGAAGGAGTTAGAGGTCTAGGCCAACTCTTGACCGCATCCATCTTCTTAGGATCTACCTCAATACCCTTGCTTGACACAATGTGACCAAGGAAATATACGGACCTTAACCAAAATTCCCACTTCCTAAACTCTGCAGAAAGTTGTTGGTCCTTAAGAACTTGCAACACAATTCTCAAATGGTCCATATGCTCACTCTCACTCCTTGAATGGATCAAAATATCATCAATAAACACTATCACAAACATATCAAGGTATTGTTGGAACACTCTATTCATTAAGTCCATGAACGCCGCCGGAGCATTAGTTACACCAAAGGACATTACTAGGAATTCATAGTGACCATATCTCATTTGGAAAGCCGTGTTGGGAATATCAAACCCTCTCACCCTCAATTGGTGATAATCCAAATGAAGATCTATCTTAGAAAAATAACTAGCCCCTTGAAGTTGGTCAAACAAGTCATCAATTCTCGAAAGAAGATATTTATTCTTGATGGTCACTTTATTCAATTGACGATAATCAGTGCACATTCTAAGAGACCCATCCTTCTTTCTAACAAACAACACTGGAGCACCCCATGGGGAGATATTCGGTTGAATAAAACCCTTGTCTAGCAAATCATTTAGTTGTTCTTTCAACTCTTTTAACTCCACCGGAGCCATTCTATAAGGAGGAATTGAGATAGGTTGCGTTTTCGGTAAAAGGTCAATACGAAAATCTATTTCGCGCTCGGGAGGAATACCGGGCAAATCATCGGGAAAAACTTTTGGGAACTCATTCACTACCAGAACCGACTCTAGAGAAGGGGCTTCGTACTCAACATCCCTCACCCTAACAAGATAGTAAATACACCTTTTAGAGATCATTTTCCTAGATTTAAGCCAAGAAACAAATTGACCTCTAGGCCTATAATTTCTTCCTATCCACTCTAAGATAGGCTTATCCGGAAATTGGAATCTAACCACCCGAGTCCTACAATCAATAGCGGCATAACATGCATGCAACCAATCCATACCAAGAATCACATAAAAGTCTAACATGTTAAGCTCTACCAAGTCAACAAGAGTAACTCTATGGGAAAAGGAAATGCGACGCCTTCTATAAACTCTCTTAGCCGCTACTGAATCACCAACTGGGTTAGAAACCGAAAAAGGCTCTAATAACACTTCAGGGAGCATATCAAACTTCATGGCCACATAGGGTGTCACAAAGGACAAACTAGCACCGGGATTTAACAAAGCATATACATCATTAAGAAATACTTTTAACATACCGGTCACCACATTCGGGGAGCTCTCTTGGTCACCTCGGGATTAAAGAGCATAAAGACAGTTTTGCTTTGGAGCATTAGAGTTTGAACCACTAGGAGGAGTTCACTTGCCCTCTTTTACCTTAGCCGTAAGTGTTGGGAAATTCCTCAATTGATGACCATTCATTCCACAACCGAAACAAACATCTAAACCAGCTAGGCACTTACCATCATATTTCTTACCGCACTTAGCACAATTAGGCCTAGTTGTATAAGATCCAATACCATTACCTCCTTGGGGCTTAGGGTTAGACACCATATCCTTGTTGACCCTTGGAGAAACATTTGAGGAACCTTGGTTGGAGAACCTTTGATTGAACCTTTGTCGACCTTGTCCATCAGACTTAGCATTGGAGAAATTTCCATCATCGATTATAGCTCTTTTCACCTCCCTATTCTTTTCTTGGAGTTTCTCATCCTCCATTTGTTGGGAATACACTATAAGACGTGAGATATCCATATTATCATGGAGCATTGCCGTATGACATTCTTTTCTTACCAAATTGGACACACCCGTCAAATACCTACTCATCATATCCCTTGAATCCACCACCATAGCTGGAGAATACTTGAACAATTTAGTAAACTTTAGAGAATACTCTTGAATACTCATACCTCCTTGACAAAGGTTAATGAACTCTTCATAAATCATGCATAATATCACATCTTGCCTTGTCAAAGGTCAAAGCTCATATCAATTCAACACATCTGGAATTACTATATTAGAAATGGATGATAACATAATTCAATTAGCTCAATTATTACAAGCATAATCACATCACATACTTCTATAATAAACAACCCACATCATAAGATCATAATTGAGTAATATGGGGGTTTCATGGGTTCTTTGGTGAATTCGACATAAAAACCATAGGAAATCATCAATTACTACATAATATCATAAATCAATCATTAGAAATATTTTTGAAAGGAACCCATGAGATTGAAGTCAAACCCTAACTTTTGGGATTTCTAGCTTTGAAATTGGGAGTTTTGAAGGAGCTTTGTGGATGAATTATATCCATGGATGAAGAGATACCATAACTTGATGAATAAAACCAATGAATTTGAGAAGAAAAGCTTGTTCTTTCAACCCTAGCTTCCATTTTCTTCTTCTTTTTCCTTTGAGTTCTAGAGAGAGTTTTTTGGGAAAATTGGTTTTGATTTGTGATTTTGAAATAACGACGAAGATAACTAGAATTTGGGGGCTTACATCCTTGTATACTTAGTCTAATTTAGTTTTAAATGACGTCATTTAATGTTAATTAAAACCGAAAAACCCCAAAACACCCCTACACTTAACTTTCAAAAGGAAGTTTCCAAGCCCCATCCACGCCAACCACTGACGGACCGTGGTAGGACCCACGTCCCATGCTGCTGAATCGTGGTACGGGTTTTGGGACTTGCAGCCTCCAAGTGTTATTATTGAAGGACCCATGGTTGGTCCTTGGGGTTTGAAACTTGACGTTCCTACATGAAAACATAAATTTTAAGATATCGGTAGGTACGTTCACGACTCTAAACCCTAACGTCAAGCTCTAGTTTAACCTACTAGTTTTCGGGGTGTTACATATATGTTCTTTGGTCTAATCTGGAACTTGAGTTTAGAGCAATATAAATTTGAGATAAATTTGGAACAATTTTAACGATCTTAGAAAAGTATAATAAGGATTATCTTTTAGTATATCCTTGATTTTTTTAACAACCACCTCACTAAGTTTATCTGATAATGTCATTCAATTTGTTAGCTCATTTTTGTTATTATAGAAATATAATTGTATTTGTTTTCATTTTCCTCCTGAAGGTATCAAATAATCAATAAAGTGATACATTTTTACCTGGACTTTAAACATATAGACGCCACCATTTCTATTTGATAATTCTTTATCATAATGTACTCCAAGTGAAGTGAATGCAAACATACTATTGTAGGCTCTACTGTAAGAGCGAAAATTTTGAGATTCTTTAGTGTCAACAAATTTCGCAAATCAGTAGGTATATTATGAGATCTTAGTCTAATTGACCTATTATCACACAAAAACCTCGTGATTCATATTGAAACCTTTTTGCTCCACAAAATTTGCAAGTGGGAGCTTTCTTTAAAAGTAGGTAATCTTTTGACAATAAATTATCATTTTGTCGATTGATTTCTACCTACGCATGGTAAAAAGTATTTAATTGTTATATAAAGACACACCAGTACATGTTTTTTTAATACTTTACTAGAAATATGTCTACCTCTATTTGAAGTACCACTTGAACTTAGTCTACTTGCAATATCAGAAATACCCGATGTTGATCCTAGTATTAGGAATATCAATATTTAGACATGGCTAGACAATTATTAAAATAAGTATAGCTAAAATATTTGAAGTAATATTTCTGAACTCACCTACTTCGATGGTAGAGAAGCAATTAACTATACATTTTCCTCTTCTTGACCTAACTGGTAGTTTTGTAGCTGGGGAAGTTTCAACTATAAAATGAGAAAAATAAATCTAGTAAGAGTAGGTAAGTTGAAGCATCTAACTATAGTTATAGATATTCATAAGACACCACACTATCTATACATTTAATTTGAATTGAAATATTTCACAGAAGAAAGATAACAATATGGTTAACTAACCTTCTTGAGGAGATAATGAAGAAGTGTGAATTGGAAGAGCGACAATACTATTTGATTGATGAAGGAGTTTTTGTCTTTTCGATTAAGCTCTTTTTTCTCTTAGTTGGGACAAAAATAATTGTTTTCTCTCAGTGGACATATGTGCATATCTAGTACATTTATGTCAGTAGTTCTTTCTTGGACTGTTGTAGTTTCTTTATTTTCTTCCATTCCTGTTTAAAGTAGTTCATGCTTTGTTATATTAATTTATAGGTTATGAATTGAGATGAAATGGCATACATTTGATACATATCTTTCATAAGGTTTGAGAATTTGAGCCTAATTTCATTTTTTTATGGAGACGTCAATGTAGCACTCACTGCCGAGTGCAAGTAGTAGTACAATGAAACACGTAGGGGGTTTGAAAATACATAAATGAATTATTTCTCTTACAGAGCGCACACCTTGCGTGAGACACAATATTTGATGCAAAAGTTAATGGGAATGTTGGGTCTTATAGAGCGAGCAACAACATGCAAGCAAAATTAAAATTAGCAATAGAAATAAACAAAATAAAAAGAAAACAATCAGAGAAAATACAGTAATTGATTTTCTTGGAAAAATTGTCGACAATCAGAGAAAATAGTGTAACTTATTTTCTTAGCAAAATTGATTCACTGTCCACTTTAGTTTTGCTATTTCAAGATCTTAAGCTAATTTGATCGGGAAAAAATAGGTAATCCAGAAGGAAAAGGGAGCAGTAAAAAAATCAAGCTGTAAAAAAATCAAACCAAAACTTGATCAACACTTTCAAGTTAGATACATAATTATTTATATTTTCAAACATGCATGAGAAAATTACCCTTACAGTTAATGATATGTTGACCTAAAATCCAAAGAATATAACACCACGGAAATTAGTAGACTAAACTAGAGCTTGGCATAAGGGTTAGAGTCGTGAATTTAGCTTTCCGTACTTAGAATGAAGAGTTTAGGGTTAGAACTTAAAGGTACGACTCCCCAAGGACCAACCAAGGGTTCTTGAGGAGGACCCTAGAGACTACCTAAAATCTGCCCAAATAGTACCTACGAAGGGACCCACACCCCATACGGTGGTCCACACTCCATGGGTGAGGGGCTCGTGGATGCACCATAAGTCTCTGACCATGACCCATGCCCGACCAGGATGGGTCGTGGTCCCACCCACGGTCCATGGGTCGGGGAGTCGTGGGTTAGGTCTGGAAAATAGTTTTTCTATTAGGTTTGGGGGTTTAGTCTAGGGGTGTTTTGGGGTTTTAATTAACATTAAGTTGTATCATTTTACACTATATTAGACCACCTATAAAAGGTTTTAAGACCCCTAAACTTATTCATCCCTTTCATTATTTCCAAAATAATTTCACAAACTCAACCACCCCAAATATTTCTCTCTCTAGAATTTGAAGAAGAAGAAGAAGGAAGTTGGAGCTAGGGTTGAAGGATCAAGGTTTTATTCTCAAATTCATAGGGGATTTATGATCAAGGTATGGTAGCTCTTCATCCATTGATAGCGTTCATCCATGGAGTCCCTTCAAAACCTTAATTTCAAAGATAGAAAATTCCCAAAGTTAAGGTTTGATTTCAAAGTTATGGGTTCCTTTAAAAAACTATTATAATGTTTGAATTATGATATATTAAGTATAAATTGATGGTTTTCTTATGTTTTCATGATTAATTCCCCAAGAACCCATGAAATCCCCATAATTCCCAAAGTTGATGATATGATGTGGGTCTTTAATGGTGAAAGGTGAATTGTATGAATAGATGTATGTGGTGATAGATTCACATGAAATTGTGATTGAATCCATGTCTAATGTAGTCATTCTAGATGTGTTGATCGAATATGATCGTTGATCCTTGAAGAGTAAAAGTATGAGATTATGCTTGTTTTATGAGACTTCTATAGATGCTTTAATGATGCTTTGAGAGTCAAGTGTTGTTCATCATGATTAGGTTGTTGTTGTGGGCTGATTGAAAGGTTGATCTCACATAGTAATGGTTCTAGGGTTGAAAGGTTTTTCTTACCTAATTGAACCAAAGGCTAAAGAGCCTTCTTAACTAGAACATGAATGGTGATAGTTGCTCACGCATGGTCTATAGAGTTAGTGTAGTGAATTAAATTGGATTGAATGTCAAGGAAATCTTCGATGAAACTTGTGTCGAAGTAGAGACTTAATAACTATCTTGTGGGATATAGGCCTAGCACCGAGTGGATACTGAAATGAGATGGAGGTTCCCACCTAGTTGAGTTTGGGCTTCCAATTTGGGAACTCTCACCTAGTAGAGTCCGGATTTCCCAAAGTAGGTCTCATGAGATAAAATCCTTCACCTAGTGGAGTTTTGGGTTGTTAGTAGCAATCTTTCTATCCCATAACTACATGCCCCGTAGGAAATTTAGCTAGTGGATCCAACTAAGCTAACTAACCGGTTCTACCTTAGGCAAGTAGACCAACACTTGACGGTGTGGGTAACATCGGGAGGGATCATGTGAGAACTCATATGTTCTCATGTCAGTTAAGGCTATATCCCAACTAGAACAAGATTTATAATGAACTAAGATTGTGCTTGAGAAAGCATCTCCTAGAGTTCAAACTTAATGAACTAAGATTGTGCTTGAAAAAGCATCTCCTAGAGTTCAAACTTAATGAACTAAGATTGTTCTTGAGAAAGCATCTCCTAGATTTCAATATAGTAATGAACTAAGATGTACTTATGAAGTATTTCAAAGTGTTCAACATAGTGAGGAACTAAGATGTGCTTAAATAAGTACTTCATAGTGTCCAAGAGTTTTAAGAGAAGATGAACATGCTGGGCTAGAGTGCTACTTAGAATGGGTGAGATTATGGGGTCTCATTCATGCCTTGCACAAGTATTCTTTGAGGTTATTCATGAAGTGTTCCCGTTGTGTTGTGATGATCTTTGTTGTAGCTTAGTATGAGTTTAAAGGCTTAGTTGATGATGATGACCTAAAGAGGTTTACTTAGCTTGGATGGGATTATGTGATCTTATTCATGCATTGCACAAGTAGACTTTAAGGGTATATGTGAAGTAGTTCTCGTATGCTATGATGATCTATATATAAGCTATGTGTACGAGTTATGTTTTACAACTATATCTAAAATGATGTTTAAACTTGGTACATTGCATGCTTTCAACTAATTTGTCCCTTTTAGCATGTTTGAAATGTTGTTATGCATGGCTATCATACTTAGTGCATTCTTTGTACTAACCCATATTTTCCCCAAGTGTAGGGTCCGATTCTCAAGGCGGTCCTCATTGTGGCTAGAAGCTTGGATTTGACTATTCTCCAAGTTTGTTGGTTAATCCTCATGATTCGAGGATGGTTGTTATCATTGTAGTTTCTTCTCTTGTATTTTCGTTTAGGATTATGTTCTAAGGGATGTGAACCTATTTGATTCAAGGATGGTAATAGATGGCTATATTGAGACAAGTCTAGACTTCCGCTTGCTTTTAAAAGACTTCAATTGTATGGAAAAAGTTTTAAAATTTCCACATCATTTCTATTGCTAGATCACTATAGGACTTTCTTAGCTTGTAACGTAGGCTCAGGGTCAGGGAGGGTACATTTGGGTACTTTTTAGTGACTTTTCTGCCATCCTTGACATTACATTGGCTCTTTTCTCAACCAATTCTGGACATCTTTTTATTTTCTGCTCTTTTCCTTGATTCACTTCAACACAAATGTGACTTTGACTTTATCGCTCTTTTATTTCCTCTTCTTTTTTTTCTTTTTCTTTTACTCCATCTTTCTTTATCATTCAGCATCTTCAACATTCTTCTTCTTGTTTCTTTTTGAATTCATTCACATTTTTTTCTATCTTTCTTTCTTTTACACACAACTCTTTTCATACACTTTTTTCGGTTTCCTTTTTTCATAGCCACCCTTAACTTATGTATTTTACATGAGTTGAGGTACACAATATTTTATGTCGGACCAGGGCCAAGATTGAGGTGACGTTTTTTTGAATTAGCCACCCTTAACTTAGACTTTTGGCCTAAGCCAAGTTGCACATGTCCAAGGAGAGACCAGGACCAAAACAATCTTTTAGGGAATGTGAGTTATGTGTATTGAAAGAAGTGGTATTCGTTAAGCTCAAACATTTGGATCAAAGGGTAGCATTTATTTCTTTCGGTTGATTTTTAGGCTTAAGCGGACTTATTTGAACAAGGGCCTATGATCATTTCTTAACTTCTTCCATAGATTATCTTAGCAGGACCAACGGGGCAAGTTCTAGATTGGCACGTACTACATGAACAAACTTTTCTCACACATACTTGGCACATTATTTCATTACTAGATTATTGAATTACCTAGTTCAAGTTCTAGCTCAAGTCATGCTATCACACCAGTTCCTTATCATGTCATATGAAGATCTAACACATTCAACTCATTAAGCCTATAGATCTAGCACATTTCAATTTTTTTGGACGGGTATCAATTTTATGCTCTTATGCCATCATGTTTTCATTCTTGTACTTACTTCTACACATGCAATCCTAAACATGCCGGTTCAAAATAAAAGTAAACAATCCCTCGAGGAAAAAGAACACATGCAAGAAAACCCCAAGGGTGGCTTATGAGTTGGGTTACTCAGACTTCACCCTATCACTCACAACCCATTTACCCCACCCCTAACAAAATAAGGTGAAATTTCCGTCAATATAAAAAATAAAAAGTAAAGCATATGGTGAAGCAAACTTGTGGCGCAAATGCGCCGAAGACCCCTCAAGAAACGGGTGGCTCCAATTTCCCAGAACATGCTAGATCAGAACTAGGAACGCCATCAGAAGCGCCTTCATCAGTAGTCGAAACACCCTCAGTAGTGCTCAATACACCAGATGGTCAAACATCCACCTCACTAGCCTACTGCTGCCATATCTCCTCATAGATGATAGATTGTCGTCGGGCAGCCTCGAACTACTATCGCTCTCTCTTTCGTGCTTGTCGAGCCTCCTCAGTGTCAGAAGTGTGCTCAGAAGAGCGGTGGCGCTTCACAGCCACACGGGAAGGATCGGGTTGTGTCATAGTGCCATCGAAGAGGCTAGTTTTCACCACCTCATTCTTCTCAACCTCAGGTGCAAACTCTGGTGCAACCTCAAAAGGGGCTAGCAAAGCATCAACCTTAAACTGGAGCCTAGACAACTCCATCTGGAAAGTTGTCACATCAATAGCAGATGCAAGCCACTCCAAGACTCTCAGCTCGAATGCACCCAGACATTTATGGATGGCCTGATCATATCCATCATCTGCTCCATCCTAGCCTCAGACTCCTCTACCGAATGCTGCATCCATGGTCTCATATGTTGCAGGAATATCGCCATCTGAGTCTCCAACTTCTGAACTCTGGCCAGAGGGACAATGGTTGACCCACAAGGGGGAGTGACTCTGGATGAGTTCGCGGTCTGACTAGTGGCGGCAGAGGGGGGATCCTTTGCATCAACTATAGGGGATGGATTAACAGTGTCTTCAGCCTGGATATGCTCTATATCAGCAGCAAGGTCAACACCCAAGAGCGGTAGATCAACCTATGGCTCCTGTCGTGGTGTAGAAAGATCGGCATCGTCACGAATGGTAATGATATCCAAAGTCTTAGTCACCTCGGGCAACTTGTGGCAATGCCAAATAGGAACTGAAGGCTCCCTACAGAGATGGAATATAATACACGGGAAGGGTAGAGTCGTGGTGGTCCAGAGGATATCTCCTGGATCTCGGCGATCAGGATGCGGGAGAAATCAAGCTCTAAACACACCATAAGAGCTACTACCATCACGGCTCGGTCCCAAGTGACAACATTGTCCGCCTGAGTAGCGGACAGTCTAGTACAAACCACAAGACAGAAGAACTTCATTGCGAAGCTCAGAGTTTCCTTTCTGATAGGCAGTGTCATAATACTCACCCATTAGGTGCTCTCTCCCTCCTCAGCTATGTGAACGGGTCATCCACCTTAGGAGTGTCTCCCTCTACTCGACATCCCTCTAAAATGCCCCACTCTATACGATCCCCATCCTGTATTCATACTCTACTGTATTAATTGACACAGTGTGGGCTGGGCCGTAAATAAAATGTTGAATGGTAGCCTCTTATATGTCAACCGGGATATTTCGCACCAATGTGGACTAAAGTGAAGGTTGGGCTAGTGGCTTAGCCCTCTTGGGTATGGCATTGTGTACCATGGTAGCTAAGGAAACATAAAACTCCTGAGTCATCTCCTCACTAAAGTTTCCCAGGCTCTGTGCCATCCATTCACTGTTGTGTCTTTGGAAGAGCTCCTCAATAAATGGCGCGGTGTGAAGGTTGCATGTAAGAACCCGACGCTCCTCTGTAATGATCATGGCAATCTTCTAATGCTTATTTAGCATTTTGGAATCATAGTATATTTGGTATTGGCCCTCAATGCACCATATGTTGGTCTCAGTGGCACTAGGGGCAGGCTCATCTCTTGGAGGTATCGGGATGTCTCTTGATCTATTGACACCTGATCATGAGGTGAAGCTGCCACTGGAACTGAAACCCGATTGTGACTCAAAAGCAAGTGAGGCCTCCTCCTCAGACTGGGGGCAGTAACATCGACCTCGTCATTGCAAGTGATCACTTACTGGGACTGGCTCCTTGTGGTCTGAGGTGCAGTGGGGGAGCCTCGTGTAGTATCTGGAACGTACTCCTGACCAGTGTCCTCATCTAACAGGCGTCGAGAAGGGGCGACTGACTTGGACTTGCCCTTTCTTGCGTAAATAGGAGCTTGTTTCGGGGCCATGGTATCTGTGGAAGCTTAGTTAGTACCCAAAGATCACAAAAAAACCCAAGAAGAATTTTAGAACATGAATCAGACTTGGACAAAAAATAAAAATAATTCAGGCAGTAGGTGAACTTGTGACCCACGGTGGGTACCTACGGTCCGTCGATGGAACGACAGCCCGTGTATCCCCTCTGTAGGTCAGAGTACCCATTTTTGGGTCTCTGATCTTGGAACCACGGATGTGCAAAACAGTCTGTCGATGGAACGATGGACCATAGTCCACACCGTAGTTCACAACATAGCAAAAATTTGTGCAGTGCTAGTGACGGGCCATGACCTACGGTCTGTGGGTGGACCTACGGTTCGTTGGTGGTGGTCGTTGATCAGTGTTGTGGCAGGCATGAAGTTCAACTTTCATTCAACCCACAATTTCAACAATCACTCAATCAAACTAAATCTTAACATGCATTTCAACATATTATATGGTATTTCATTATACATAGGGTTGTGATCATACAATTTTTCCACATTCAAAACATAAACATTGAACAACCCTAAGTCAAAACTTCCAACTAGACCTATCACCCTAATTAGTTGATTAATGTTAACTACACACTCACATACCATCATTCCAAGGGTCTTTCTAAACTAAAAATCAACAAATTTTACAAACATTTTTGAGTTACCCAAGGTCAAGTTCATCGTTGTGACTTCAATTGCAACAATGAAATATTCAAAGTTTGGCATATATCGGTTTACCTACAAGTAAGCAACGATGGTGAGTGTGTGATCAAGTGTAAAATCTCCTAGAACAACGTGGACACCAAATGCAAACCGTGAAAGCTTGATGGAAAGAAAATGGATATTGTGAAAAAAAGGCAAAGATGGAATTGGAAATTGAATGGAATCAGTTTGGGAGGAGTGATGGGAGGGGGGGGGGGTTAAATGGATGAATATGGGGTAAATAGAAGGTTTAAAATGGTTGGGGGGAATGGAGGTGGGGAATGAATTTAAAACAAAGGGTTTTATTTATATGAGTTCTGGGTTGGGTCAGGCAGAAACCCTAATTTGGACCCACAAGATCCCATCGACGGTCTCTGGATCGACCTACAGTCCGTCAATGGGGTCCATAGGTCACTTTGACACTTAGAAAAAATTAGAAACTTACCTGGGATCTACAGATGCCATCCACGGTCCGTCGATGGGGCCCATAGACCACTGTACAACTTATTTTCTACAGATATTGCCTTTTCATCCCTGCACACGTAGCAACCATTAGGACTTTATTTTTACATTTTTTAGACACAAATCCTATTCTATCTATATCTAGCTAACACTAAACATTAAAATTAATAAATACCTATCTAAAGAGCTACAAAATAAAATAAAAACTACTATATCGAAAAGAAACTCCTATCATTGGCTTGATTGTACTTCTTTGGTTGCCTCCCAAGAAATGCTTGATTTAACATCGTGGTACGACGCGGACACCTCGGTTACTCAACCTTCAACAAGGTGCCAAGCCTCTATCACTTCATTGATACTCTCAGATTTTCCCAAGTCGATTTTAATCCTTTGTACGTTCACCTTGAACTTTGTTCCTTCATTGTTCTCGAGCTCAACCGCTCCATATAGGAATACTTGAGTTACTTTGAATGGCCCGGTTCACTTACACTTGATCTTGTCAGGAAATAAGTGCAATCGCGAGTTAAATAAGAGCACCAAATTACCGACAATGAATTCACGCTTTTCAATCTTTTGATCATGCTACTTCTTTATCTTCTCCTTGTATAAGGCAAAACTTTCATATGCTTTTAGGCGAAACTCATCAAGATCATTCAAGTTGTTAAGTCTTTGACTCATTGTCGCGCCCCAATCCAAATTCAACTTATTGAGCACCCACATAGCTTTATGCTCCAACTCTACTGCCAAATGGCAAGATTTCCCATATATAAGTTGGTAGGGGGACATACCTATGGGAGTTTTGAATGCAGTGCGATAAGCCCATAGATCATCATCAAACCTCCTCGGCCAGTCGGTTCTGTTAGCATTTACGGTCTTTGCAAGAATTTTATTTATCTGACGATTCCACACTTTAACTTGCCCACTAGACTGTGGATGATATGGGGTTTCTACGCTGTGGAAAACACCATACTTGTCAAGCAACTCCTTAAACAACTTATTACAAAAGTGAGAACCTCCATCGCTTATGATTGCCCTTGGTGTACCAAATCTGGAGATAATATTCTTTTTCAGGAATGTAGTGACACTTTTTCCTTCATTGTTTGAAAGCACAACTGCTTCCACCCATTTTGTCACATTGTCAACCGCAACAATAATGCACTTCATCCCATTCGAACTCACAAAACGAACCATGAAATCAATACCCCAAACATCAAAAGGCTCAATTACTAGTATTGGGTTCATCGATAATTCTATCCTTTTTCAAATTCCTCCTTCACGTTGGTAATGGTCACAAGACTTGGCGAAATCATGAGTATCTTGGTGGATGGTAGTTCAGTAAAACCCACACTATAGAATTTTATAGGTAGTTCAGATAACACTATGGTGCCCACCAACAGGCGACGAATGACACGCCTCTAGTATACTCATCATCTCAACCTCGAGCACACATTGACGAATAATCCCATCAGCACAAACACAAAACAAGTAAGGCTCATCACAGAAGAATTTCTTCAGATCAGACATGAATTTTTTTCATTGGTGGAATGACAAATATGACGGAGCCAAATCACTTGCCAAGTAGTTAGCAAAATCTGCGAACCAAGGGATAGGATCATAAGAAGCAGGCAATACTTTTTCATCAAGAAATGCATCATTAATTTCAACTCCATCCTCAAACTTGTTCATAGCCTCCTCCTCTAATCTGGACAAATGATCAGCAACCTAGTTTTTTGTCCCCTTTCTATCCTTTACCTTAAACTCGAACTCTTGCAACAAAACTACCCATCTAAGAATCCTTGGTTTTGCATCCTTTTTAACCATCAAATACCTCAATGTAGAATGGTTAGTATGCACTATGACCTTAGAACAAAGTAAGTAGGACCTAAAGTTCTCAAATGCGAAAACCACAACAAGGAGTTCTTGTTCAGTCACAATATAGTTCTTTTGAGCCATATTTAAAGCTTTGCTGGCATAGTAAATTGGATAAAGAATCTTCTCTCGCCTCTGTCCTAATACTACGCCAAGCGCCACACCACCTGCATCATACATCACTTCAAATGGTTGCCCCCAATTCAGTGAAATAATGATAGGTGCGAAAGTTTACTTGGTTTTAAGTCTCCAAATGTCCTCAGACAAGCATCATCAAAATCAAACTTACACTCCTTTTCGAGTAGTTTGCACAATGGGTGTGTAATTTTGGAGAAATCTTTTATGAACCTTCGATAAAAATCTACATGCGCAGGAAAACTCAGAACACCTTTTACAGAGATGGGTGGTGGAAGCTTTTCTATTACCTCAACTTTGGCTCAATCAACCTCAATAACTTTCTTCGAAATTTGATAACGTAGAACTATACCCTCATTGACCATGAAGTGGCACTTTTCCCAATTGATCACAAAATTTCACTCTTCACAATGTTTTAATACCTCGGCTAGATGCATCCTTCAAATGAGTCACCTACCACGGAGAAATCATCCATAAATACCTCAGTTGTGTCCTCCACTATATCTGAAAATATCGACATCATACAACGTTGGAAGGTCGCTGGAGCATTGCATAACCCAAATGACATCATTTTGAAGGCAAAAGTCCCATAAGAACAAGTGAAGGTGGTATTCTCTTGATCTTACGGAGCTATGGAGATATTATTGTAGCCCGAATATCTATCTAGAAAGCAGTACCAACCCTTACCAGTGAGACGATCTTAAATCTAATCCATGAACGACATAGGGAAATGGTTCTTCTCAGTCCATGCATTTAGCTTGCGGTAGTCCATGCACATTCTCCAATCAGTCACCAGCCTCATGGGAACAAGCTCATTTTTAGCATTGGGGACCACAATGATTCCTCCATTCTTTGGTACACACTGTACTGGGAAGACCCAACTAATATCAACAATATGATATATAACTCCAGCATCCAACCATTTAATGATTTCCTTCTTCACAACCTCTAGCATAGGAGGATTCAATCTCCTTTAATGCTTAGTACTTGACTTATTGTCTGGCATGAGTTGAATTTTGTGAGAACAAATGCCCGGTGGGATTCCAATAATGTCTGCAATAATCCATCCTATGGCCCTCTTACCAAGGCTTCTATTTTCTCCTCACTTAAATCATCAACAACTATCACTGGTAAACTGCTATCTTTTGCCAAAAATACATACCTCAAGTGGGATGGTAAAGCCTTAAGATCCAGTTTTTTAGGCTCATCTAAAAACCATTTTGCAGGCGGAGAATCTCGTTTCTTCATATCCAACTCCAATTTTTTTTAGTTTTGAACGGAACCCTAACCTATCAAGTGCAGCAACTATCTCATCATCGTCATCAATACTATCATTGTCAAAATTCATCATTACCGCTGCTAGTGCATCAACACCCGACCTCTTTTCAATAGACACTTTGGAACCTTGCTCCACAATATGATTCACCACTGATACCGACTTAAGATCACTTTTCTTCTTCATAGACCTACCAATGTTACAAGTTGCCTTCTCATTATTCAATCGGAACTTCATCTGCCCTCTTTCCATATCGACTAAGCCACGCCAGTAGAAAAGAATGGTCTCCCTAAGATGATGGGAACCTCAAAATCAACCTCACAATCCAGTATCACAAAATATTCTCGAAAGATGAAGGATTCTACTTTATTAAGGACATCTTGGAGAACTCCAATGGGCCTCTTTACAGTTCTATCGGCCATAAGAAAACGCATCACAGTCGGATGTGGAGCTCCTAAACCTAGTTTCACAAAGTGTAACATCCCAATGGTACAAGGAATAGTGAAAGCTCCAGGATCCTCTTTCTTTTGCACAAGTGACCTAGTTGCAATAGCACTACAGTGGTGTAGCTTCTCATAATTCTCAAAACTAACAACCTTCTTCTTGGTCACCAAGTCTTTCATGAATTTAGCATACCTAGGCATTTGTTCCCAAGTCTCAACGGGACATTTATGGACAGTTGTTTCAACAAAGATATGAACTTGCATTATTTTCCCTCTTCAGTCTTTTTCACCAATCTCTGGGGGAATGGAGGTGGAGGTCTTAGCATGGGAATAACTTTTTGGGTAACCTCAGCTTCCTTTTTAGTATCATATTTTGGAATTTTGGTAACCTCAGTCTCATCCACTTCTTTCTCTACCACTTTTTCAACCTCAGATGGCATGGGGAGGGGGAGGGATCAACAGTCTATTTTCCTCCATGAGTCGTGACTACCATACAATTCCCATCATTCTTCGGATTCTTGATGGTGTTGCTAGGAAGTGTCCCAAGATGGCATGGATTTATAGTAGCAGACAACTGACTAAACTGCTACTAAAGTTGCTTGATTGACACTAAATGGGCGTCCACCTTCTGACTGATCCCAGAAAAATCATTACACATCTCTCTCACATTCTCATCAGTTGCATCAAACCTCTTCATCATCTTTTGCATCATATCCTCAATGCGAGTCATATTATTTTTAGCATCTCTATTGCCAGGGGGAACATAGGAACCAATCTTATCATTAATGTTAACATAATTGTTTCGGTTGTAATTGTTATCACGATTGTAATTGCCATCCCGAACATAGTTTCTATAGTTCCGACCTTGGTTTCCTTGACTTTGGCACAAATTATCCGAGTTGGAACCTTGGGCGTTATTTCAAAATACCTCTGTCAGATCATTCACCAAATTAGCATCCTCATCATAGTAGTACTCCTCAACTGGTCGTGGTGGTGGGGGTCTAGTCATATAGTTCAGAGCATTCACGCATTTCCACTCACGTGTTTCAGTACCAAACCAAGTTTTGTCCTTATTTGAGCCATCTCTTCTCGAATGTGATCATTATATTGGTCTGGCAACGAATGTCCTCCTTCCAATATTGGCCTTTCTAGTTCTCCATGCTTTATTGTTTTGGGAAATCCTTTCAAGTTTTTGAGCGATCTCCTCAAAAGTAGACTCACAGTATGACCCTCTAGCAATGATGTCTAACACAACCCTTCCATTCATCTTGTCCTCTATAGAAGTACTTCCTCAATAACTCATCATCAATGCGGTTATTCGGAACACTTCTCATGAACGCAGTGAATCTATACCAAGAACTGCTTACTTACTCTCCAGGTAGTGTTGTGAAGTTGTTAAGTTTATCTGCATGATTTAGCTTCTTGGACACCGGAAATTACCTTGTTATGAACACCTTATGCAACTGGTCCCATGTGTAGATAGAATTGCATGGTAACTCTGAAAACCACACAACATCATCAGTGGTCAATGACAATGGGAATACTCGCAAACCTATGACATCCATATCTAACTCTGGTAATCCCACACAACTCTTGCAAACACTAGACAATTTAGCCATGTGGGCGTATGGATCTTCTGAAGGTGATTAACGTTTCAAGCACACCTCATCCAATTCTAGGTTCAAACAATCGTTAAGTGGTATAAAACCCAATGAAGAGTTGGGGTCGAATCCCACAGGGAGCGATACGTGTTCAAATTCAACTAAGAAGTACAAATGTGATCTAATTAGCTATAAGAATAGATATTATCGAAAAAGACATCAAATTAAAGGGGCGACCCAAATGTGAAATGGGGGGTTTTGGTTTATAATTATCAACTACAACGCAATCAAACAAAAATGAGATAACAATAAGGAGAGGAATTCTCAGGATGTTATCGATTATAGGCAAATTTTGATATATAGGTAATTGAATCTACGAGTAATAAGCTAAATATCAGTGGGTAGGCTAGACTATAATTGAAATAGCTTTCTCTCGAACAGCTATTCCGCTTCAAGTGATTTCTCTTGAACATCAACAATCAGAGCAATTAAGAATAACCCAAAACCTTAATACATCTTCTCTCCCGAGAAAGATGGGTAGGATTGGGTTTAGGATTCACTCTCTCGAGCTGAACCCAGATTAAACCAATACCTACAAACCATCAATCAATAATCTTAGTTCTAAAACCTCTCTCTCGAGTAAGCTAAGAACAAAAAGATAGAACTGCATTTACAACTGCAATTCATCAATTAAACCACAATTAATTATTAAACCCACTTCACTGTACCATTTAAACTAGTAATTAACAATACCCATAAACTAATTCAACCTATAATCACATGATCACACCCCGAGAATTGTGGTTTTAGCCAAACATCATAAAAGAGTAAAAATGATTACCAAATCGATTTGCCATCAATTGGGTAAGAGTAATTTAGTCTTTACAATGCTTCAATCAGTAGAAAATTTGAAACCCACTTGCAAATTCTCCAAATTGAATCTCAAAAACTTCAAGTCTACTAAGAAACTAAGAGAAAACTCTTCTAGACTAAGTTAATTCCCAAATTCTATTCCAAAATTTCATACTAAATAAATTGTTTTAAAATCTAATTTATACTCGCCAAAAATAAGCCACGAAGGGCCAACTGATGAAGTAAGTCGGGCTCGCCGAACTACTCAAAAAACCGCCCAATGTTCTCTTCCATCGCCATTTTGCATTAGCACTCAACATCCTCAAGTTCTGTAACTTTGGGCGATCTCTCTTTGCATGCGGAACTACTCGGCGATTCACCGACTGCTCCTTTTTGGTGCCGACTTAGTTTCTTCCTTCAAGGCTTGGCACACCGGAACTTTAGGCGATGAGATAAGCCACTCGACGACACGCCAAGTGCTCTTGGCGATCTTCAGGCTCACCTTTCATCATTTCTTCAGCCAAAATCAAGGCATTAACATCAGTGTATAGCGCAAATTAGGCATTTGAGGACACTAAATCTATCTAAACAAATCCCTAAATGAGTCAAATCTTGGACTCATCAACCCCCCCAACTTAAACGTTTGCATGTCCTCAAGTAAAACTCAAGATCAACAGTTCAAAAGGATGTCTCAAATAGTGTTGCATAAAACTCAATAATGAATGTACACAATAAAACTCGAACTACTCATGCAAAGATCAATTGTGCACTCAAAGATTCAAATTGTGACTCACCATTACCAAAGATGCTCAAGTTCACAAAACTTGCTTCAAATGCAAGTTCAAGCTCAACAAAGGTACTCAAATGCCCTCACAACAAAGATGATTGCATATTCACACATAATCTTTCAATAATTTCAAATTTTCGGAATCACATACAACTCTCACACTCATAAAGATGAACACATGCATGACTCCACCCATAGGTTTGCCCTTATTTTCTAATCAACAATTGTTTCAGCTCACTCAAGATCACAAAGGACTTTTCACGGCTTGTAATAGGGCTGAGTGTTAAGGTATGCTCATTTAGGCTTAGTGGCTACTACCTTCATGAAGTATGGTTTGAACAGCACTTTCCTCCTTTTCTTTAACATTTCAGATATGTTCACAATCCACCCCTTTATTCAACTTTGTATGAACTATCGGATACCCCATTTATTTTTCAATTTCCATCACTTTATTTCACAACTTTTTCATTCTTTTTCTTTACTTCTTTTATCTTTTCTCTTCTTCTCTTTTTTTTACATGGATGGGTTCCATCTCTTTCAAAATCATTACTCAAAGGGGGATTTCTCACACTTCTTGAATTTCCTTCTCTTTTCACCACACCCCCAACTTAGGCTTTTGGCCTAAGTTAGCTATTCAAACAAACCATACTTCATGAAAGTTATGGGTGGATGGAGTAAAGAGAGGTCACAATTGTTTAAGTTTCTTCCAAGAAAAAGGGTAAGGCTCAAAATGTGTCAAGCAAGGTTCACACATCTTACAAGGTTGGCCACAAAAGATTATATTGTCAAATTGGCTCACTCTTCAAAATTGTTGGCTAAGATCATTTTAAGTGCTTGCATAACTTAGTCAACCGGACCAACAGGGCAAATTTTAGGTGTCATCACACACAATGCTCAAGGTAATCTCATCACACAAGGAATTGGCACCAATATCAAACGAGACTCCACACTTTCTAGCTAGTGTGTAATGTTCATCACAAGAGACTCAATTGATAACCGGCTAGTCACAACGAGATCCTAAAAGTTCACACAATGTATATGCAACTTCATTTGGCCTCATCATAGCCGCACATTAATTTCGTTCAATTAAGAGCACTATTCAAGTCATTGGTATTGATCATAATCGATACTCAAATTTGCACAAGAACAACCACAATCACAAATAATAGAGGTGGCAAAATTTTAAAAATAGGTCAAAACCATTTGCATTCAAAACAAGGAGCTACAAGCTCAAATATCAACAAGAGAAGATTCAGATTCAAACACAATCATAGATTTCAAAACCCAATGTATACAAATAAAAAAAATGTAATCACAAAAGATAGGTATTTCCATACCTCACCCCACCCACAAAATAAAAGTAGTTGTCCTTAAATGCAACTAAAACAAAGATAATCACAAAAATGAAAGAGATAGAGGTAAAAATGATCATGTCTAAATAGTCGCTTCATATGTCGGGGCATCAGTGCCCTGGGTCACACTCTGGGGCTGGGCATTAGTGCCCAGTGTAGCATCAACACTGGCTCCACTGGAACCTGCCATAGAAGTCTCTCTAAACGAGGTCTGAATAGCCGAATGTACCATCACCTCCTCAACCTCAGTCAGGCCCTCATAGATGGTCTCCTCCTAAACATCGAGTCGCTCCTCATCAGTCTCAGTCTCAAACTTCGCATCTACATCATCAGCTCTAAGTCATTTCCAGTGGTAGCCGGAGGCACATTAGGATAGGCTGGAACATTTGTGTCCAGGTCATTAGGAATTTCTACGGTCCCAAAAATCATCGACGTGTCAGTGGACCTCAGCTGGTCCACATTTTTCCTCAACTCTTCAACTACGACCTTTAAGGCCATCACCTCATGAGTGGCCCCCTGACCTCTCTCGTACATCTCTATCTGTATCGTGAGGGCATCGATAGCATATCTCAGAGGTGTCAAAGAAGCAGTGAGAGCTCTCCCAATCATCCTAGGAACTGCAGCCTCTAGCCTGGAGGCACGTACATCAACATAATAGGCTAGGGCCCCATCCGTAGCAGCATGGCCTGGGTGTGTGAAGATCGAGAAGCAGTCCTAGCAGAACACCTAGGAGGTAGGCCAGCGGTAGAAGAACTCGGAGTCAAAGAAGGGGCGGATTTAGAAATACCCGAAGGCCTAGTGGCTGGAGTAGGCAATACTGCCTCTACAGGTAGTTTCTCAACATCAACAGTTGAAGATGGATACCCAGGGCTGCCCTCATCCTCTCAGCCTCATCTTTCTGATACTCATCTTTAATCCGTTGGATGTCAGTAGAGGAGGTAGGAGTCACCTCCACATCCATCTTCTCATCACGTGGAACGCGAGCCTGTCTGCACAACTCGATGATCAACACCAAAATAGAAGAAATGTTTGACACTATCTGGCCCTTATGGCCATCTCTTGCTCAGTGATCATTCCTAGATTGAGCCTTTTCCTAGCGATAATGGATCCAAGATAGACCCTTTTGGTGTGGCGAAGGACGAACTCATTCTGGGATGGCATAATTGTGCTAGTAATGAAACCAAACCAATACCTCACTGCCACATTGAGGTCTTTCTTCTCTATTGGTACTCCGGCCTCGATCCACCTAGGAGTACTGTCAGATAAAATAGGGGCTAACCAAACTTTCATATCCTCCAAAGCCATAGTCCTGATCATGCCCTGGTAGTCATCATCAATGTCATTAGTGCATTCCAACACAACATTTATGTCGTCACTCTCACACTTCACTTTCCTTCCCTTGACCACTACATAGTCTACTGGCTTGAAGGCAACAACCTTCTTCTTTCCCTATGGCACCAAAGCTCAATAGGCAGTGTAGAACTCCTGGACCCAATTAGGAATGTAAGGGCCCCGGGGGTTTAGTAAAGATCTCAAACTTGTGGTACTTTAGTGTACACCATATATCCAAATATCTGTCCACCATACCATCTATGAACAACATTTTCTCCTCTATTATAGTCCTCAATCCCTCGGCCTTGAGTCTGTTGAGAGACTGGGAAGGAGGGCCTTGTACTTGTGGTGCAGGGACCACAGTCTGATTTGGAGCTGGAGGAGAAGGAGTAGTCAGAGGCACCCAGATCCTAAAAAGATCATGTATCCTCTTAGAGCGCATTTCGGCTCTCCAGGCCATTAGAAGTTGACTATCCTCAGGCTCAGAGATGGCTGCCTGAGAATCTTAGTGTTCCCTCTCACTTTCATATGTGGTAAGGTGAGTTGCGTAGACTCCCTCACTGTCGGAGCTGACCTCTGGTAACTCAGATGCGGGCTCCTTGCCCTTGCCATTGTCTTTCCCACTTGTGGTAGGGATTTTGGCTACTTTTACTTTGGATGTCACAGCATCCTCATTTATGATAATCCATTTTCCCTGTTTACAGGGTGGCATGTGTTGTCCTGATACTTTGGTTCTAGCCATATCTACAAAACACATTGAGAATCGTCTGAAATCTTTCAAGAAAATGGAGAAATCAAGTTGCCGAAAGGCCCGCCGAACCAGTTACCGAGTCACTTAGGCAAGCCAAATCGGGCTTGCAAAAAGAACCAACTCAAAAGAATTTCAAAAAAGAGGCAAGTCGGTGACACTCAGGGACCTTCGGTGAGTCGGCGACATCACTTGGCGAGCTTAAACTACCCCACCGAATATTAGAGTGCGTTTTAGGGGTTAGGGGCGCAGAAGAGGTGATTAAAGGAACCTTCCGGCGAGTCGCCGAGTGAACTCTGCGAGCTCAGGTTTCTTGCCGAAAGTTACAGACTCCAACTAGCAATATCAATAAATTAAAGGCGATCAAAAGGGTACTTTGGCAAACTGCCGAACCATTCGATGTGCTAGACCCAGCTCGCCAAACCGCCCAACGTGCCAATTTTCAACTTCGTTCCCAACATCATGCCCGCAACCCCCAAAATTAAAATCAAACAAACACATTATGCAATTAGGACCAAACCCATAATACCCATGCCTTCGGGGTACTCAGACTTCCCCCAATTTGGCTAAAATTGGCCATTTGATGACTTTTGCCATTAGGAATGGTGTCAAACACTCCATCACTAGGTAATTTACGTCATTTGGCACAACTCAGGGCTACTTAGACTTCACCCAACTAGACCCAACACAAAATACCTGAAACCCAACAATTTAAGATCAATTTTAATGCACAAAACTTGGGAAATCATCATTGAAGCAATTAAGCACAAGTTCAAAAACCATTATGGGCAATCCAACATATACAAACATCAATTAAGCAATTACCCACGCATAACAAGATACAAAATATTGATTGATTTAGAGTTTAAACCGCCAATCTAAAGTGTGGAGTTCGTAAACCAATCTTTATGCCGAATTTTATGTTTAAAAAGCTGGGCGGCAAAGTAATCCAACTCCAGGTACGAGATCACAAACAAAAAGAGAATACAAAGGGGAACTATGGAAGATTTAAACTGCGGGTGAGAGTGTACGGTGTTAGAAATGAGAGAATATAAAAGATTTTGAAATTTTAAACCGTTTGGCATTTAAAACCTTTTAGTTCATGGCCTTTTCAGCGGTATTAGTCGACCGCACTAAACCACTTGGCGATTCGCCGAGTAGTCATTTACCTCATCGAGTTTTACAGGACCTCCAGTCAATTTGGGGGTCCAAAATGCAGACAAAATTGGGCTCGCCAACCTGTTCGGTGAGTCACCGATTACTCCTTTGGCCTGCCGAGTTTTACAAACTTCCACTTCATGTTTTATGGATCCAACGACGGTCCAAGTCGGGTTCGCTGACCCCTTGAGCGAGTCACCGACTGGAATTTTGGCTCGCCAAACTGTTGCTTTTCCAACACACTTTACTTTTAAACCTGCACAATCGACACCCATTCTTCAAAATCAAACTTAAAGCATTAAACACTTGGGTTGCCTCCCAATAAGCGCCTTAGTTAATGTCGTGGCACGACGAGGATACCAAATCAAGATTCATTCTTTGGGTTTGCCATTGTATCACTAGGCAACCCCCCGTGTTGTCTTGGATTCAAATGTGATGAAATTTGACCTATTTGGGTTTCCAGGTGCTTAATAGAGACTGAATGAGAGGTCACTATCTGATTGAGATTCGAAACATCATCTTTCATCTCTTTTAACACTTTGTCAGACCCTTCAACCTTGTAAAGAATACGTGAGAGCATATCTTCAGTCTGGCCACCTTCAGATTCCTTGGTCTTTTGACGCTTATGGGAGGAACATACCTATCCTTCCCCCCTCTATTTCCTTCCAAGTGGTATTACGATCACGCCATTCTCTATCACGGTCTCTCCAGCCCTCATCTCTATTCCATCCCTGATTTCCACCTGGTGTTGGGTAGTTTGCACAATAAACTACTCCTTGGTTGTCTAGGAAGTTTATTTCCTCATTGTATAGCATTTCAAACTTTACTTCATCGGGGTTTACTCCACCAACACCCACAACATTAACACTTCTTGCACCAGAACCCATGACATTTTTTGCTAAGATATCTACCTGGGTCATCATTTTAGACATGTTTTCGTGTCTTTCTTTATCCTTCTCAATCTGCTCTTTTGTCATTTTATAAGTGAGAGGAGAGCCTTGGTCTTCACGAGTGTACCATGCCCTGTTGATCTTGGTCATGCAATCAATGAGTTAGGATGCTATTGCATAGGGATGTTGCATTATACCACCTAAAGAAAGTTCATCAACCACTCCTTTGTTTACCGAATCAAGGCTTCTATAGAAATATTGTAGCAACACATTATCTGGAAGTCCATGAGTTGGGCACTGAAGCACCAACTTCTTAAACCTCAGTCATGTCTCATGGATTAGTTCACCTTCCACAAGTTTGAAACCTTGGATGTCATCCCTTAGAGTCATCATCTTTAATGGAGGAAAGAATCTCACGTGAAATGATGTTGTTAGCTCATCCCATGAGATGATGGAGTCACTTGGTATCTCAGCCAACCATTTAGTAGCTTCACCCATCAAAGAGAACGGGAACAACCTGAGGCGGACCAATTCTTGTGATATGTTCTTAAAAGACAATAGTCCACAAACATCCACAAAGTTCTTGATATGCTCATTGGGATCTTCATGAGCCAACCCCTCGAAGAACCCTTTCAATTGTAGGAGCTGAAGCATCGTACTTGTGATGTGAAAAACAACATTTTCTTCAGTCGGAGGTAAACGAATGGCACCAAATAGAATTGGGTCATTGACATTTGGATCATTGACATCATTGAGGTTCCCAATGTCATCTTGGTAGCCCACTTGGCTACCGTTACTTCCTTTAACACTCATCTCCTCCTCTGTTCAACACAAACTAAAATCCAAAGTAAGTTGATTCAACTACAGCCAAAAAGATCACAATTCAACTTCAATAAAAGAATTTTAAACAACACCACTCCCCGGCAGCGACACCATTTTGATTAACGTTTCAAGCACACCTCATCCAATTCTAGGTGCAAACGATCGTTAAGCAGTATAAAACCCAACGAATAGTTAGGGTCAAATTCCACAGGGACCGGTACGTGTTTAAATTCAACTAACAAGTACAAATGTGATCTTATCAGCTATAGGAATAAATATTAGCAAAAAAGACATATCAAATTAAAAGGGTGATACGAATGTCAAATGGGGGGTTTTGATTTATAGTTATCAACTACAACGCAATCAAACAAAAATGAGATAACAATAAAGAGAGGAATTCTCGGTATGTGATCGATTATAGGCAAATTTCGATATATAGGTAATTGAAACTACTAGTAATTATCTCAATATCAATGGGTAGGCTAGACTATAATTGAAATAGCTTTCTCTCGAACAACTATTCCACTTCAAGTGATTTCTCTCGAGCATCAACAAACATAGCAATTAAGAACAACCTAAAACATTAATACATCTTCTCTCTCGAGCAAGATGGGTAGGATTGACTTAGGCTTGTACACCCCTTCCTACTCTATGTTTTCCCTTTCCGGGATCTCTAGAGTCACAGACTTAGTATTACAATTAAGCACAACATAATAGGGTGTAAATCCCCAGAAAACTAGTAACTAAACTAGAGCCTAATTTAAAACTAGTAGACAACACTAGAGCCTAACTTAAAACTAGTAGGCTAAACTAGAGCTTGTCATAGGTGTTAGAGTCGTATAATTTTCTTCTCGTACTTAGAATGAAGGGTTTAGGGGTTAAACGTCAAGGTACAACTCCCCAAGGACCAACCAAAATTCCTTGAGTAGGACCCTAAATTTTCCCCAAAATCTGCCTCAAGGCAGTGACTCACGATGGGGACTCACACCCCGTGGATCCACCCACACCCCATGGGTAGGGGTCGTAGGTCAAGCCTACCAAAAATAAGCCATAGACCCGGAACCATGCCCAACCAGAATGGGCCTTGGTACCACCCACGGTCTGTGGGTCGTGGGTCTTGGGTCAGGCCTCTAACTACCAAAAGGCAATTTCACTTAGGAGTATTACGGGGTTTTCATTTTTGATTAATTATTAAGTGGTGTCGTTTTGCACTAAAATAAACTAACTATATAAGGTTTTATGTCCCTCAAACTAATTCATCTAAACAATTCTAAATGACAAATCAAAATCAACTTCTCCCCAAAAACTCTCTCTAGAACTCCAAGGAAGAAGAAGAAAACGAAAGGTGAAGCTATGGTTGAAGGTTCCATATTTTCTCCTCAAATTCATAGGGTTTCTTCATCAAGGTATGGTAGCTTTTCATCTATGGGTATTCTTCACCCATAGAGTCCCTTCAAAACTCAATTTCACAACTTGAAATTCCCCCAAAAGCTAGGGTCTTACTCCAAGTCATGGATTCCTATTTAAAAACTATTTAAATGATTTAATTTCTTTATATTATGATCAGATTGATAAATTACTATTGTTTTTATGATGAATTATCCAAGAATCCACGAATTCCCTATTTTCCCAAATTGGATCTCAAAGTGTGGGTGTTGATTGATGCAAGTAGAATATGATAGAATTATGCATGTAATGATTGATCTAATTGAATTATGTTATCATTGATGTATAATTTAGTAATTCTAGATGTGTTGATGAGTTTTGATCTAGTGTCCTTGAAGGAAAATGTATGATAATTGTGCATGATTATGAGACTAGTGTACATGCTTTAAGATTACTTTGAGTGTAAAGTGATTATGATTATGATCTAGTTGTTGTGTTGTTTGATGATATCCTCATTTACACACTTATGCATGAATATGGTATGATGTGGAAGGTTTGTCACATGTAGTGATTCTAAGGTTGGAAGACTAGTCTCACCTATTGATTGAATCTATGAGCTATATTATGAATTATGTTGGATTGAGTGTCAAGACATTTTTCCACGAATATGAACTTAAGTCAAGACTTAATATGTAATCTATGGGAATTAATGCTTAGCACCGAGTAGATATGAACATGAGATGAAAGCTTATACGCTAGTTGAGTCCAGCTTTCCAAATGGGTTCCTTTTACCATAGTTGAGTTCGGGTTCCCAAAGTATGTATCTCATGAGATGGAAACCTTCTATCTTAGTTGAGTCTAGGTTTCTAGAAGCAATCACTCTATCCTATAAATATGTTCCTTCATAGGTCTTTAGCTACTGGATCCACCTAAGCTAAGAGTATGGTTCTACGTTAGGCAAGTAGGACAACCCCTTTTCGATGTGTGGTAGACACAGGATTCCATGATAAGATCACATGGTCTATGTTGGTTAAGGCTTATTCCTTAATGTGAGAGTATGAACAAAAATATGAACTATGAACTATGGCTACTCATGAAGCTTTACTTAGTGTGGGTAGGATTATGGGATCTTGCTCATGCATTGCACAAGTAAACTTTAAGGGTACTTATGATACGTTTCAATTATGATATGATGACCTATGTATAGAGTATGGTTTATAGCTTATGTTTTTCCAACGTTCTTATAATGATGTTCAAACTAGGTAAATGGCATACTTTCAACTAATGTCCCTTTTAGCATGTTTTCACTATTTTTGTGCATGGCTATCATACTTGGTACATTTTTGTACTAACCCATATTTTCTACATTTTTTCAAAAAGTGTAGGGTCCGGTTCTTGAGGTAATCTCTCTTCTTGGTTAAAGCTTGGATCGACTATTCTCCTTGATTTTTGGTGAGTCCTCATGGTTCGAGGACGCAAGATGTTTTTCTAGTTTCCTTTCTTGTACTTTCATTTGAGAACTATCTTGTAAGGGCTATGACCCTATTTGATACTTCGATTGTAATAGATGGCTAATTGATACAAATCTAGACTTCCGCTTTGCTATTATGAAAATTTCTTAAGACTCTAATTGTGTTTTACTCTTTATTGCTCTTTACTTATGTTATGAAATGCTAAGTGGCTTACATGGTTCCTTTAGGGGTTCTATGTGCCTTGTTATATCTAGGGGTACCCCTGTGTCGTGACATAGGGGGACAACCAAGTCATGCCTAAGATTATATCAAAGTCAGTCATATCCAGAATAACAAAATCAGCCCCAGTTTGAAAACCCATAAATAGAACAGGTGAAGCACGATATACATGGGTGACAATGACAGACTCTCCAACTTGGGTAGAAAATTGATGGGGGCATCAAGCACATCACGAAACCGCAACAAATCCTAAGGTAAAATGAATTGACGCATACGAATAAGTAGAACCCGGATCAAACAAGAATTTAGCCATCCGGTCACAAATAACAATAGTACTTGTGATCACTGCATCAGAAATCTCAGCCTCGATCTCACCCGCAAAGGCATAAAACTGAGTCATGTCATCTTGATGGGAAACCTTCTTACCTGGTTGCACTGCTCCTCTATCTACATTACAATTCCCCCAACCTCCACGGCCTCACTGATTTCCTCCTCGCCCACCTTGTGGACGTCCTCTGCCATTATTACCGTTGGACCACTGCTCTGGTCTGATACTGCACGGGGTCAAATATGCACGGATGGGGACAATCTTTCCTCATATGTCCAGGTTCCCCACAACTGTAACAACTGCGGTCAAAAGATGGTCTACTGCCAGACGAATGTGCGGCTCCCTGACTATCCTGAATAGGACTCTGCTCCACATTTCCTTCCACCTCTTCTTGAGGTGCAAGAGGGGCCTCTTCCCTAGGAAAATTTTCAACTGGGGCTCCACCTCTAGCAGGTTCTACCCTTTCTTGGCCTCTGCCCCTTCCTCTTTGCTTGCCTCGACCACGGCCTCATTTTGCGAGCTCCTCTGCTGTCTCATTGGTGGGAGCTACGGGCCTGATGCCATTGTATTGCGTGTTAACCATCTGCAGATAGAAGAGTGAAGGAAATTAGATACCAATTTGGGTCACCAGATACCAATTGGAATCAAGTCATAGCACGAAAAGGATAACAAATAGAGAGACTTCCTAAAGTCATGTAGCCTCTCAAAAAAATTTATAGATGTCTTTGTACCATTCCGCAAGACTCTACTAGACTTGTTTTAGTACAATGAGATCAACGAACCTAGGGCTCTGAGAACCAACTTTGTCACAATCCAGACCACCGTGATTAGCACCCACACTAACCCTACAGTGGGAGAACCATTACTACAACCTGACTAAGCAACTTAAGAACTAAAACATTTAAATATACAGAAGCAGGTTTAAATGAAAAAAATGAATATAGAGTTCCCATAAACACTGAAAGTTTAATAAAAAAACTTAACATAACTATTGTGGAAATTCAACCTCTGAACCTAAAAGTCATTGTACCATAACTCTACTAATAAAAAAGTCTAAGAAAATGGGGGAGCAACCCTGAAAGCGAAACATAAGTAAAGTCTAAATACGTAGTCTGAGTTCGAAAGGAATGGACTAAACTAAAGATGGACCCAAGGCAGTAGGGTTGGGCATTCCGTAATTCGGTTTGGTTTTGGTTTTTTTCGATTTTCGGTTCTTGTAACATGTGTACCAAAAGCCGAACCAAATTATTTCAGTTCGGTTTTGCTAGTTTGGTTTTTTGTTATGGGTCGTCAGTCGGTCGCTGGTGGTCGTCGATTGGCTGCTGCCTGACACTTGTCGCTACTGCATGGTGCGTGTTGGCCTGCTACATGTTGCCTGCGTGATGGCCTGCTGCAGTGTTGTGTGCTGCCTGCGTGCTGGCCAGTCGGTCGTTGCTTTGTTGCAGTTTGATCGGTCGCCGGAAGACGTGGGAAGTGAAACTGCCGAACTGGAAAGTTGGAAGCTGAAAAGTGAAAACTAACGTGGGAAGTGACTGATGTGTGGCTGCTAACAAAAGTGAAAAGTTTGAAAAGTAAAAGCTGAAGAGTGAAAAGTTTGACCTAATTTTGTATATTTATTATTTAATATTAATAATTAATATAATATTAATAATATTATAAATATAATATAATATATTTTGGTAAACCGAAATACTGAATAATACAAAATTACATACTGAAAACCGAACTGAAATACTGAAAAATACAAAAATATATACCGAACCAAAAACCAAAATACTGAAACCGAAATATCAAAATAATTCGGTTCGTTTCGGTATTTTGGTTTCTTGGTGTTTATGCCCAACCCTACTAGGCAGCCTGAAAGAACTGGCTCACCCTTGAATTTGGTCTCGGTCAATGATCCCCATGTCAGTAGGCGCCTGAAGATTCCCTGTACTCAACAAAGAAAGAGCAAGTGCAGTATCAGTACACAAACCACAGTGCACTGGTAGGATCACGTGGCTACTACAATAAGCGAAACATAAGCAAGCAATTACAACACAGTAAACACACTCATACGGAATGCATACTTCAGTTATAATTTTAGGAGCAACATACAATTTCCCAATATCAATGACATACATATATGAATGTAATAATCACAAGTTGTCCTCTCATGGAACCTACACCCAATCTGTTAGTGTGTCGGAACGTGACACACGATTCAATATACATGTGTCGGAATGTGACACCCGATCCAACATATGTGTCGGAATGTGACACCTGATCCAATATATGTGTCGGAACATGACACCCGGTCCAGTCATCACAACCACAGCCACAATCACACCCATAATGAACAACACCCATAGTCACACGGTTCATGGCATGTAATCCTGCACGCATAATCATTTCAATAGGTTCATTTCACGTTTCCACATTCACATACACGCATGCATATAATAAATCAATTAATAGGCATATATCACACAACAGGAAGTTGAACCATCACCTACCTCGAAACCAAGCCTGAATACTCCTAAGACACATGAGCCTTCCCTTTCCAAAGTCTTTCAGCTCATTCTTGATCTAAAACAAGCAATTAATACAAGTATCACTATACAAGGTCTAATTTACCCTGATTATAACCAAATTATCAATCCAAGGCCAAACCCAAGATCCTAATGTTCAACTAGTGCTTTTCCCACCATCAACTTCAGGCCAAAACCCTCCTTCAACGATAATTACCCATGATTCTAAGTTCTTATAATCAAAATACGAATTAAGGGAGTAATTATATTACCTTTAGCACTAGAATTTAGGGGTGCACATCCGTCGGTTCGGTTTGGTTTTATGTGTTATTGGTTCGGTTTATCGGTTTTCGGTTTGTAAATACATCAAATCGATAACCAAACCAAAAACATATTTCTTATCGGTTTATGGTACTTAACAGTTCGGTTTTTTGGTTTAACCAATAAGAAAATACCCATATATATTAATATACACGATAAGAAATTTTTCATATAAACCATATGATTTTTCCAGCATTTGGCATGAAAGTAATAATCATAAAAGTAATAATCATAAAAGTAACAATCATGTTTCTTGCAAGTTTAGACACTAAACACATTCAAAGGAAAAAGTGTGAAAGTAACAATCATTTTTCAGCAAGTCTAGGCAATTGGCACATTCAAGTTAGAAGTGTGCTTGCAATTATAGAATGAAACAAGATAAACTATTTGTTGATTCATTATGTGCTGCCAAAATCCTCCATGGTAACTGATATGCTTCAAGCTTCTCTTTTTGTTCCTTGTTTCTTCAGAAATTTACACTGCAGTGAAAACAAGATATTGTAATATATATAATAACAACTTCTACTACACAAAAGTATACATTGATCTTACTATTTCTCTCCCTCTCTTTTGAAGCTAAGAGGATCATCATGTATTACTATTACAATACCACAAATTATTTTGAAATTAACAAAAACATTACACATGATAGCACTATTCATTAGGATCAATAGTTTGAACAGAAATAAAAAGGCAAGATTATTGTAGGAATGATCTAAATAGGATTCCCTACCAAATGTCCAGATCCAAGTTCCAAATCTACGTCAATCATAAAAAATGTTAGTATTGGCCAAATCTAACAAGAATTTATGTTAATCAATCAGAATAATGTTAAAAAACTATTTACAATAATAAAACAAAATAAATACAATTAAAATATACTTACCTTGTTCAAGTTGCTCGAGGATATCTAAATCTTCCTCAACACTAACAGGTCTTGATTCACTCCGAATCCAATCTTGAAGGCACATTAGAGTTTGCACCAAATTAGGAGTCAATGAACTCCTAAATGAATCCAAGATACGTCCTCCAGTGCTAAATGCACACTCAGATGCTACACTCGAAATAGGAATAGATAACACATCTCCAGCCATCTAACAAGAACAGGAAATCTAGGTGAATTTATTTTCCACCAAGATAAGATCTTAAAGTTGATGCTTTCAACTTCATTTTCTTCACTAAGATATTTTTGCAATTTTGTTTTAGAATCAGCTGCTCCATTTCCAGCTTTGTGTTTCATTAGATCATCCATGAATGACTCCAAAGATCCTGTCGATTGTATAGTACTATTTGAACTTGAAGGCAGTGAGCTAGAATTTTCAAATAAAGAGCTAGATAACGATGAAGAGAGATGATTGCCGTTATCTTTGGAAAGAGACTTTACATATTCAGCAAACAATAAAGTCATGTAGTCTTCCACTGCCTTCTTTAAAACTAGTCCTTGTTCTTCTCCAAACATCATCTTAAGTGCAAAGCCAACCGAAATAAGCTTGTGCCGAGGATCCAAAACATAAGAAATAAAGATCATTTTATTCATTTTGTTTGGGGTACCCCAATACTTAACAAATTTTTCTCTCATATCCTCTTCAATTTTACCCAAAAGAACATCTTCACTCAATATCAATTGTTTCAAATAACAAGCAATCTCGCAAATCGTAAGAAAGTGAAAATTTGATATGACTTAGACTGATCCATATACCTTTCCACTGAAATCATAAAAGATTTGAAGGAATTTTTCAACTCTCTTTACTTGGTTCCAGTCATTACTCAAGAGTGTACCGGCAGGAGTTCCATCTTCATCATCAACAAACTCAAGGTAATGTGACAAACCAATATCATGATCAACATAACTTGAAAACACATTTTCATACTCAATAGCCCTTTTCAACATCAAGTATGTGGAGTTCCACCTCGTAGAAACATCTAAAATTAAAGATTTCTTAAAATTGATATCAGCAACTTCACAACATTCTTGGAACTTCTTCCACCTCGCTGGAGACTGCCTAATGTATCTCACTACTTGTCTTACCCGTTCAATAGACACGAAAGTCTCTTTCATATCATCTTGAACAATAAGATTTATAATATAAGCCATACACCTCACATGGAGGTGATTTCCATTCATGAAATTTGTCCCTCGTTTAGTAAATTGCTTAGACAACTCTTTTACAGTCGCGTCATTTGAACTAGCATTATCGACTGTGATAGTAAAAAAACTATCTAATCTCCATTCACGTAAACACTTACTAATCTCATTAGCCATATCTACACCTCTATGGCTAGAAATTGGACAAAAATTAAGTATCCTCTTATGCATAACCCATTCACTATCGATCCAATGTGCAGTTAGACACATATAGTTAATTCGCTGCAAAGAGGTCCATGTATCAGTGGTTAGGCAGACTCTCTGTTGTGCTTCCTTAAAAGACCTCCTCAACTTTTGTTTTTCTTCATCAAAAAGTTTCAAACAATCATGCGTTATAGTGCTACGGGAAGGAATCTTAAAATGAGGTTGCGCTACTTTCATAAAGTTTCTAAAACCTTCCTTCTCAACAAACATGAAAGGGAGTTCATCCAGAATCACCATGCGGCATAAAGCCTTCCTACATTGTTCTTGTTCAAATTTCGAAGAAACAACTATTACATCACCCACAGTACCCCTCGAAATATGTTGAAAGCCTATTTGGTTTTGGCTTTTATCAACATCTCGAGGCATATTTGGACATGATAATAAATGAGAAAGCATAACTGACGTACCATTTTTAGTTGAATCAGAAAAATAATCTTGATCGCAGTTCTTACACTTTGATTTCTTATTTCCTTCTTTATCAACAAATGATCCAAAGTGTTCCATGCATGAGATCTTTTTTTCCTTTCTTTCTTTACCTTTTATTGGACATATTGTGTTTGACTCGTATCTTTTGAATTAGAAGACTTACTTTTGTCCACCATGACCACCGCCTTATTAGTCATAATATTTTCAGCCATGTGTATCAATGTATGTCACTGTAAAATGTGATTTGGACAACAATTAATTGCAGCAAATCATCAAATAATAGACTTTCAAATTATTTAATGCATTCTAAACAGTGAAGTACAAATAATACTTCCTTTGAGCCTTGTGGAATGAAGAAAATATGTCGTTGTGTCGCAGAGGCCAGAGAGGCAAAGAAGTAATAGGGTTTTAAATAATACTGAGATTAACGTAATAGGGTTTGTGAAATCTTATATAACTAGGGTTTACTGGTTTAGGGATAAAAAAGTAAATTTAGTAGAGGGAAAGAGGTAATAGGGTTTTAAGTAATACTGAGATTAAAGTAATAGGGTTTGTAAAATGTTATACAATTAGGGTTTACTGGTCTAGGAATAAAATAGTAAATTTAGTATAGTCTTATTGGGTTATCGATTTAACCATTAATAAGAATCATAAAACCGGAAACCAAATCAATAACCCAATAAAAAATTTTGCAAAACCGTTTAAAAGCCTTTATCCCAATAACCCAATATCAATAAGCCAATAGTATTTTTTTCGGTTTGGTTTATTGGTTAAATCGGTTTTTGCACACCCCTACTAGAATTCATGGAAATCTGACAAGAAACTACCCTGGGTCGTTCCTTAGCTCTCAAGAACGAAGTTTTGCAGAAAATAATATTTTTAGGGTTTTTTCCAGATTTAAGTCACGACTGTTCCGCCACGGCAGGCCCCAACCCGCCACAGCGACCCCGCCCTGGTGAAATTAATCCCGCCCCGGTGACCTGCACAGAGACCAAAACTCCAAAGTTTAGTTCCAAGCACCCATTTTGCAACACACCCTCAAACCTTGACGTTTTAAAACCACCCATTCACACTAAGATTAGTTTCGGGAGTTCTATTCGCCCAAATTCGATTTCGTAAAGCCGTACAGGCTCCTTAACATCTTGGCTATCCACTCACGTGATAAAACTCATAATTAAATTCCCCATCTATCACCAGATTTCCCTAGACCTTACATGACTCAGATTTCATCCAAGTCTAGCCTAGGTTAGAAATTTTCAAGTTACTACTCAGAAGTTTTCTGGCCCAAATTCCTTCCCCATTAGCTTTTCCATAGCGATGGGAACAGGTGGGTAGGTTGAAAATAAAAAAAAGGTGTTATGCGGGGTGGGGTAGATTAAAAAAATTGTGGGTTAAGCTCAAACCTCCCCACCACCACCCCGCATTGCCCCATTGTCATCCCTAATCGCGACCAACCTATGTTATAAAATTAGAAGTGTGATTCTCCCTTGATTTTAGTCTGATTTTGGTGATTCAATTCACGTGCTCATAATTTTTGGGGATACATAGTGTAGTGGTTGAATTGTTTAGTGGCACTCCGTTCGAGGTAAAATGGTGTGAAAGTTGTTGTCCTCTCTTTTTGTTTAGATTTTCGTTGTGTTGTTGTGTTAGATGATTTTCAAGCCTCGAATTATGTTCTATTTTTGGAAATAAGTTCAAGGCATAGATTAGGACCTTTTGATGGAGTCAATTCCGAAATTTATAACACGGATTACATGATTCTCAATTAATTCTAAATATCGGTACGTCTCCATTTTGGGTGATTTTTGTGTCCAAACGATCGTATTGAAATTGTGATCTTATTTTTTTATAGTGTCGCACAATTCAAAGGTCATTCAGAATGGAAAAACTTCGATGTTGTTATATAGACCACGCGCGGTCAGTCTACATATAGGCTAAAACTTCCTTTGTAATTAGATTAAGCATGAATGAGTAAATTCATGATGATGAATGTGAATTAGGGTGGGTACCTAGTTATTTCTGCATTTCTTCTTGGAAATCATGATCTAGGGTTGATTAATACTATTTTGAGGGTAGTACCATATTGATAGAGGGATGTATGTGTGTTGTAGCATGCTATGTGATTTACTTGTTTGGTTACTTGTTTTTAGAACATGTTTTGGGCCTTAGTCTACGATATACTAGTGTTTCCTTAGAGCCATGCACCTTGTGACTATGGTATATCTTCGACGTCATTTCAGATGGACTAGGTCCTTATAGACTAGAACAAAAGACTTGGTTCTGATAGTATGAGTCTTAGCTTAGGCATTTGCACTCCTTGTTAGCCTTTCTATCTCCTCTCCCTATTTATATGCCTCCAATGTGTTACCGAAGATTGTGTTCTTTCTCAGGATTGAAGTGCTTCTGGCTTTGAGCCTTTTGTAATATCATTAGGAGTGGACGTCGATCCACAGTAAATTGGAGCCTACTTTAGATCCTCGTCAGAGTCGATAAGTACACGGGCCCTTTTGATAGCTAGGAAGTTAAAGCCCTAGGTAGTGGGCGGGCTGGCTATGCAGCCTAGAAATTTAAGATCCTTATGTGGAGTTAACACACCCCTAAGGCACTCTTGCTAGCTTAGTGGTTGAGACCACAGGGAGTGGATTATATGGTTTCCAGCCTAGGTTGATAGTCATTCTTGCTAGCTAGGTTGGGAGTTTGACCTATTGAGTTGATTGTCAGTCCTACTAGATGGGTTGGGAGTTGACCTATTTAGTTGATTGTCGCTCTTGCTAGTTGGGATGGGAGTTGAGTGGCTGAGTTGATTGTCACTCTTTTTAGCTGGGTTGGGAGTTGACTGGTTCTTGTATCCGTATCTTAATTACTCTTCTTTCTTGTAAACTTAGCTATTCTTGGTACCTGTCGGGTTTATGGGGATCATTTTAGTTTTATTTAAACTATTCCACGAGTGTACCTTATGGACTTATGGGGTCGAGTTAGGTTTAGTTTGGTTGTACTTAGATTTACTTTTTGTATGCTCGTGTGCCTTTTTTTCATATATGAGTTGGTCTTTGTTTGTGTCTAGACTCTATCTTTTCTTATTGTATTTACCTTTCTTGCTTGATCGGTCTAGGAAGCCTACTGAGCACCTATGTTTTGGTACTTATGCTACAATCTACATCTTCTCATGATGAAGGTCCTAGTACCAGCTACCACCGGTGATTGCTCGTTCCAGCTTTTGCAGCTTGGGGATATTGGAGATGAGGGTGAGCGCTTGGCATCCTGGATCAACTTGTCTCCTTCTGTATATATGTTAGCTTGTCTTTTTCCTTTGAGATGGCTTGTCGTAGTCCACTTTTGAGACTTGTATTTACTCTTGTTAGTCTGCTTTGTACTCGTGACCTTAAGGTTCTGGGAGGGTATCTATTGTATATCGTTTTGGATTTGCTTTTCGTTTCTGTCTTTTCTTATTATTAGCATTGTTTGTTGTTTTAGTTCTACCCTTGTACTCACTACTTATTGTTCTGGGTATGGGTTGGCTTATCTACTAGTGGGTTTTAGTAGGTGTCATCATGACTCAAAGAGTCGAGTCATGACATATACCTAAGCTAAGCTTATGATTTTTTTAAGGGAGAGCCCCATAATATCTAGAGGGTTATAGAACTAATTATGCAATGATGTATAGTGAATGAGTAAATAGTACTTAAGTTATGAAATAGAATGTGATAGTAATATGTATATAGGTAGACTGAGAGATAAAGATTGAATACTCTTAATGAGGTCTTAGTGGGTGAGTGTTTCTTAATTTAATCTAGTAGTTGTAAGTTAGTATAGTAAGCGAGCAATTATATTGATATTTGTGATTTGTAATCGACACTAAGCTTGAATTTGAGATGATTGTTGTGATCAAAAGGATGGAACATGAGGGTGATGATATTAGTTCAAGATTTGATCTAGTAGGTTTAACAGAAATTAGGTGAGAAATTAAGGTGTTACTTTTGATAAGTGTGAATGGTACAAGTGTGGTATTATGACTCTTAGATAAGAGCAAGGAAGTGTGGTTAAGTCATTAGATTAGCAAGAACATTAAGAGGTGTACCTGAGATCGTATGTAGTCAGACAAGGTTCTAATTAATTTAATGAATCTTCATGTATGCCTAGATAGTATATTTGAGCTGCCAATGTGGAATAGGTTGATGTAAGCATTATTTTTTCCTGAAGAGTTAGATGAACGGCCTTATAAGCCAATGATAAGAGGTCAAGATAAGCATATTAGAAAGAGGTCTTAGAAGAAATCCTAGTACATGCACATGGAGAGTTCAGTAGCCATGAGATAAGTCTTTCCGTGTATTAGAGTAAAGTGAATATAGAACATTTTATAGATGATTGAATAGATCCATAACTTTAAGGTGTTAGCTTCAGAACTAAGGGGGAGATGATAAGATGATAAATCAAGTCAAGTGTTAATAATCAAATATCAATGTGTTTAGAAAGAGTTAAAGTGATATATTGATCCACTCTTACTCTAGAGTATTCCTCAAAGTTTAGTCATTACAACATCATATCGATGTCTCTTATATAAAAATTGTGTTCATGACTTATGCTCATACACTTCAGACAGATTCACAATTATGCTTAGTTCCCAGAATGAGAGGCAAAGACTTTAGCCCATTGATCTCAATCTTACTCCATAAAGTTATAGATATCAACCTCATGATATTAATATTCATATAGGCACTCATGTCTCAGAGTATGCTCAGTCTCGCATATTCATGATTTGATCTCAATGGATAGCAACATAATATTATATCATGCATATTATTATATCAGAATTCTCAAATGAATTATTCTTATGATCTTTCACCCTACAGCTCTTTTAGTGGTCCTTTTTAGTTAGAGAGTTGATGTTGATTATAGTAGTTGAGTGATGATAGGAGAAAGTTGATGTTTCTTATGTTGCTAGTAGTAGTGTGCTTATTCAATCCAAGGTTATAAAAGTGGAGGAAGGATGAATGAAGTCTTACTATTAGTAATAGTTAAATGAGACAAATTAGAAAGTTCCTAGTAGTAATGTGTGATTTTTAGTTGGCGGACAAGATGAGAGAATAATAAATTCTTAGAAAGTTGGTTAGTAGGAGTTCATGGAGTGGTTATAGTACTAAGCTTGAATGTGGTGTTGTTAACATGTGGACAAATGTGTGATGTATTAGGTGTTTCTTGATAAGAGCTCAAGGTTGGTTGAATGTAGTGGTAAGGAGTAGTATTCATGGGATGAGATTCCTTTAGAGGCATAAAACCTAAATCTTGTGGTTTATATTAGTATAAACATCTCATGTTTAGTATCTTGTGATTTAGAGATTAGGCTTGAACATAGTAAGAGCAGAGAGTTTAACATAGACCTTGGTAAAAGTAGTCATAAACCCTTGTAGGAGTTCTGAGTTACAGTTAATGAGGTGCCGTATTCATAAAGGAGGGCATGGTTTAGAGGTGTTTCTAAGCTTGAAAGCTAGCAGTTGTATTGCTTAAAAGGCATAATAGTTTTGTTCTTACTTCATGCTCAGATACCCTTGTTCCATGTAAGATAACTTTCAGATAGAGTGTAACTATGTTCAAAACAATATCGTTTTTGACTTATGTGCTTTAGATAGTTCCAAAATCTTAGTATGAATCAGTCCCGCCTATGTTAGTAGGCAAGCTCATTAGTCAAAAAAGGTAGTAATAGTAACTCTTTTCCCCTCCATTCTCAAATTAACTGTCATTCGAGGGCTAATGATCCCAAGGGGGAAAGATTGTAAAACTCCAAAACTTTCTAAGTTAAGACCCAAGCTATTCTTCATATACGTATAAGGTCGTGTCGGGTTATTCTTGAATTTATCATATGTGTAAGGGTAAATTCTTTAGTGTGGAAGGTATTTGGATATGAATTAAGGTCATAAGAACCACTACTTAAAAAATAGCGTTTAGCGACGGATATTAGCGACAAACAATATTCTGTCACTATATAATGACGGATTTGCGACGGAATAACCATTTTGTTGCAAAATTAACAAATGGTTTTTTGATTTATAATATAGCAACGAATTTGCAACGGAATATTTAATCCGTCGCTAAATATTAGCGTGAAAATTTGGCGCCCAATTTTCGCTACGTATTTAGTAACAAAGTAGTGGTGACAAATTTAATTATATTGGACGACAGAATTAGTGACGGAAAAAAGGTTGCTAAACTATTAAATATATTTTTATAAAAATTATATTATATAGTGACAAAAATATCCGTCAATATAATATTATATTTATTTGAAACCGACGGATGTTAGAATCCGTCACTAATTCCGTTGCAATTCACTCCAATTTCAGATTTCAACCCAACCCACAACTTTTAATCCTGACCGTTGATCTCATCCTTTCAATCTTAGCCTCTCATTTCAAATTAATCCTACGGTCAAGATCTAATTCCCTAGCTTTCCTATTTTTATCTACCAAAAGACCCAAACCTAAATTCCTCATTTTTCTTCTCTCTAGATCTGCCGTACCCCGCCCTCTTCTCTTCCCTGTCCGCCATCTCCGGCTAGGCAGCCACCCATCGTTGTCCACCATCTCCAGCGAGAACAAGAGGAGACGTCGCTCTCCTTTCCTCTCCGCCCCTCTTCCTCCTCTCTCCCATCGTCCTTCTCTGTCCCCTCTACGCCAGTAGCAGCAGCGAGGCTGCTGCTCTTCCTCTCCTCTCCAGCGCTGCTTCTCCGGTGAACAGAAGCTCCGATCGGTGATCCACCAAGAACCAACGACTCCGAACAGTAGCATCCGCGAGAGCAGCAGACGGTGAACCACCACCAGTCACATTTTAATCTCATGGTAACTTCCATTTACCTTCTGCAACACAAACATTTTAATTACATTTGGTTACATAATAAATGGTCATCTTTATATCTAAAAAAAGTTTGTTTAGGTAAAAAATGGTTGATTGTTGACATGACTAAACACACAGCACAATACTTCAAAGTTCAATGTGTTCTATTTGGGACCATACATACAATGTAGTTGTTATATGTTTTTTTCAATCATTCTTCCTCCACCTCAACCTACAGAAATTATTGGCTATGTGTCCTTTATAAATGTGTTTGTTTCAATTTTGAATATCGAAGTATTAATTATGTGTTAGCCTAAATCTTCTGTATGGATTAGTCATAGTATAATCATAAATACGTATTCTTCCTCCAATTGATTTTTAAGATGGTATGCAGTACTCTTTCCTTTTCTTTTTTTTGTTCAAAAAGGTTAATACCCACATCAGTGGTGTTTACATGAACTCTGATTCTACTAATTCGCGAGTGTTAAGTGATAAATGAAGGTATAACTATGTATTAATTAAAGTATAAATTACAAAAATCTTATAGTGTTAAGAGTTATTGGTAATGAGAAGTTATATATGCTTGTAATTCACTTATAAAGACAATGATATAGAATGACTAGGGTAATGACAACCAATACAACAACTTGTTGTTGTAAAAAAAATTCAAAAAGCTGGTAGGTTTGTTTAATTTGTTCTGGACTTGGTTTCAGTGTTCATTTGTAGCAAGTATGTTATTATGTAGATCATTTTCTCCATTATCATAAACTGAGATAAGTTGATCATTTCTTGACTGTGCTTGACTGTGTGATGACTATGTGTAAACTTCATCTTTTTTAGTCATAGAATTGAGTTACATGTGAAGCTGCATTTGAAATAGTAAAAGATACATATATTAATCTTAGGAAGTTTATAGCCTCCAATCTCCACTTCGGATGATGTTTCTCTGGCACCTAAGGCCGAGACAATGTAAAATCTCATTGCTTCTTTGATTACCTAATGTTTATAAGCAGTTACAAGAAGAACGAGAATGGTTTAATAAACAAGTTCTCATTTTCTATTTTTTTTCTACTTGTAGTGTATAAGAACTTCTATAAAATAATGACATTTACCTTATCGAGGTACGAGAATTTCTGCTGAAGATCATCGGCAGTGGGTATGTGATCTGCTGAACATCTAGATGGCAAGCAACCAGACAAATGATAGAAGAGAAAGTAAAGTATGTTGTTGCAGAACCCGCCAACAATTTCTCATAAGTTACAACACTGATATAATCTGGTATGTCCTTGAATTTATTTTTAACTTGCTTTTAGTTTACACTTGTTGCAATGAATTTACATGTGAATAACTGAATAATTGCTTTCAATTATTCTGGTTCATATTGAGTTGAACAACTTCCTCTTCAATACTAGATGTGTTATTTATTCTGTGGGGTTGACGGAAATTTATTTGACAAAAAAAATGGATAATATTTATGGTAAACATTCATCTTTCAGGCTTGTCTAGGAAAATACTCCATGCTAGACACTTCAGTTGGTTTTGCTGCACAAACATTCATCTTTCAGTTGTTTTCTAAAAAAGTATAGCACATTTAATTAAGCTAAAAGGTTATGTGTGTTTCTGCATTTTTCTTCCATTACAATTTTATTCCTAATCTTTAATGTTTTTTCCTTGTCTCAATTTATTACAGGAAAAATATGAAGAAATATTACGGGAAAGAACAACCTCTCAATCTGATCATCAATGTGAAACATACTACGAGTTGCCCAGGGAGAAAAGAAGAGAAGAATATAGGGTCTAAAATCTGAAGCAAAAACTTACTATGGGCAGAATCTTTGTGCCTTATCATCTGTAGAATATTTTGAACCCTCTAAATATTATTTTATATGAATTTTTGTTATTTTAGAGGTATTTAGTAATTGTTATTTAATTTATTTCAGCAGTGTATATTTAAAATAAATAAATGAAATGGTTTTACAAGAAAAAATTTAGCAACAAATTTAATGACGTTTTGGTCGTTGCTATAAAAAAATGTTGGCGACAAATTAGCAATGAAATATTTAAGTGGAAAATGTGCTGGCTCAAATAACAGAATATTTTATGATGGATTAGTGATAGAAATTTCATCACAAATTTATTTTAAATGACGAAATTAATTATGAAATTAGCAACGAGCTATATAAGTATAACAACGGACCAGTCTATTGCTAACAAGTGGCGACGGAAAATCATTCGTTTCTAATACGTCGCTAAACTTGCGACGGAACTCATTTTTCATCGCTAAGAGATTAGTAACGAGCGATATAGTAACAGCCAATAATCCATTGCAAATACGTTGCTAATCCGGTTTAGCGACGGAATAACATAGATTAGCGACGAATTTCGTCAGTCGCTAAATGCTAATTTTTTTGTAGTGAACCCCCTAGCACAAAGTTGAGTTGAAATCTTCCTTACCAATTAAGTTTTGACATAAGATTCTTCTTAGGTCAACTTCAAATGACCATATCTCTCAGCACTTACTGAATTAGGTGGATCATACACTTTCAAATTAAATGTGTTTTAGTCTTTTTTCCAACACCACCAGGTTTGCCTCATATCGAGTTCAAAGTAAAAAGTTATGCCCATTTTAGTGAAGCCATATCGGGTTGGTGAAGTTTCACGGCCGGCAATATGGCCTGTGAAGTGCTTCGTGGACTGTCGAGCCTTAAACGGTCCATGAAACATCCCTTTTAAGGCACCTCATCACTTTTTAAGTTGGGGTCATTTTGGTCTTTCCCCTATGTCATTTTAGACCCTATTCTAAGTCATTTTTGAGTGTTTTAACTGAGTATATCATCCAACTAACCAGTTTTCATCAATCAAAACATTCAAGTATTTAGAAATTCTCTTAAAACACACCTAGGGTTCCTCTTCTCCAACAAGAACCCTAAAACCTTAGGATAAAAAATGTAAGATACAAAGAGAATCCTTCCACCCAAGGTTTCCCCATGTTCTCCCACTCTAAGAAAGTCATAAAAGAGTTACTTTTATCAAGAGCAAGCATCAAATTTCCAGGATCAATGGTTACCTCCAAAAAGCTATTGTTCCTCCTCAAGCGCAAGATAAAATCAAATCTCCACAAAAGCTTTCAATCTAATAGCTTCATAATAAGGTATGTAAGGCTATCATAGTGTTGGACTAGTTTGTCCTCACGCCCTACATCTTCTTTCAAATCAGTAAAAGAGTAATCTAGGGCTCTATCCTTAGATTTGAGTATCCTTGAGATGAGTTGGTATTGAGTCCTGAGTTCTTGAGTTGTTGATTATTGAATTCATATTTTTAATCATTGAATTGTCGTAAATTATGTATTGCGATTATTAAGTTGATTGTTCACTTCTATTTTTTAGCATGAATCCTATTCTGAAGTATTGATTGCATTCATATTGAGAATCTTTTAACCAAAACACTATTGTTTAAACTAAGTTTTGAAGAAGTAAAGAGGAGTTTGAGAAAGAGTATAAGGGAACCAAGTATTTCCCAAATATTTCATTTTTACATGAAAAAAAAAGAATAGACTTTTTTGAGAAAAGATACAAGAGTTTTCACAAAAATTATGTACAGAGCAGTTGCCTCTTAAAGAGGCCTCCTTTTGAGTAACTATCTCAACCAAGAATGTATTTTTACAGCAAATAGAAACCTTATTTTCTAAAGGAGCAATGAGTTTCAGAGATATTTCATAGCAGTAACCTCTATTAAGAGGATAGTTTGAGAAATTATCTCAAACTAGAGTAGTATTGAGCACCGATATAGGAGAGAGTTTAGACAAATCACAGCCCTCATAAGTCATGTCTTTCCTACATGGGTACATGATCATACTTTTTAGATGAATCCTTAGTGCCTTCGGGCATAGCTTAGTGGATCAACTTAGTTGAGTGGTTCTATATCCTGGCACAATATAGGACAGTTCTGGCAGTGCGGACAAGATGTTGTATCATCACGTAGCTCATAGTGATGATTGTTGGTTAGAGAATCTCCCAATAAAGTTAAAAGTGTATTTTAAATATATCACCTATTTTGTTGAGTTCAAAGATGAGTAACTTTTGTAATGTTTTAAATGATTTCACTCATTTATTTATTTACATTCAGTTAAGTATATATCCATATCTACTGTAGACGTCCCATTTAGTTATTTGTTATTTAGCTATATTACATACTTTTACATTCAATGTACTGATGTCGTTCAACTTGCATCATTTAATGATGCAGATATGGGTTCTTAGGATCCTCAACAAGAGTCCATTGAGATCACTTCATCCGCTCGTCAGCTTTTAAGTGAGACATCCTTTCTTCCGGAGGACTCCAGTGTTATGAATTGTTACTAGTCTTCTCTTGAGGAGTTGTGAGTCTTTTCCATACAATCATATTTGTATAGTAGAGGCTTCATAGATAGACAGTTTTGGAGAGCCTTTCAGTGTCATATGCTTTATTTAAAAGTATATTTCATCTCAATGTATTCAGAGAGTTTTGATATTTAATACACTGTTGATTTAGCATTTCTTTCAGCGTGATGCTTATGTATGCTTGAGTTAGTTTTCCGCTTGTAGTCAGCCAAGATGAGGATTCTCTTGGGGGCAGCAATGATTCTCGATTGTCGGTCACGTCCAAGGTGTAGGCTCGGGTCGTGACAAAACCATTTTGCTAAGAGTTGGAAATGCACTGCCACAATTTCTCCACTAGTCTAATATTTGTACGTTGCCCTGCTCGTCGGTAACCTTTTCCAATTCCTTAGTAATATATTCTTCAAGATCATTATGGTTAGTAGGATCAAGACCGAGAAAATTGTAACACCCCAAAAAATTATAAGTCAAGACTCGAACCATTCTTTGTTGTGAATAAGATTTTTCCAAGTGATTTTAAATTTTCGTAGGTGGTAAGGTCACTAGATGTAACACCTCTAGTTTAAAAAAGAACTAAGAAAAAAATTCATTCAAATCACCCATCAGTTGGGTCAACTTCAAGTGATCATATCATTTAGCATATAAAGAGTTAGGTGGTCTATGACCTATCGAATTAAAGGTCTTTGAGTCCTCTTTCCAATGCCACCAAATTTGACTCAATAATAGCACTGAGTAGAAAGTTATCACTAATTTACTAGTGATATACCGTGAGTTTACGGTATTTTAATACATTTCACCTACAAGTTGTGTGTGTCTAGGGCCTTTTCATATTGGTTTTTATGTGTTTTTATCATATTTTGCAGGAAAGATGTTCAGGTGCGGAATTAGAGAGACAACTGAAAGAAGTGCAGAAAAGGGCATCTACGGAGGTGATCGACAGACTGTAGGTCCATTGACGCTCCGTAGATGATGGTCGTAGATCAGCAGCCAAAGCATAAAAGGAAAATCAGGGAAATCTGACAAGTGTGGAACCACGACGCTCATTGACGGTCCGTAGATTGATCTACGGACCGTACTGTTGATCCGTAGATTGATACTGCGAGGGTTCCAGTACCTGATTTTTAAAGATTCCAAGTATGGAGCTACGGAGGGGGATTGACGAACCGTAGATCAATCTATGGTCCGTACTGTACATCCGTCGTCTGCTTCAGAGAAGCTGGATTTTTGGAAGCTGAAATATTTTCCAAGGCTGGGCTGACGGAAGGGACTCATAGACCATAGATCCATTGACGGTCCGTGAGTCAGTCTCGTGAATTGAAGACGCGTACCTGAACGAAACTTTCCTTATTTTGTTTCCTTTTTAATTTAGGACTTGTTTTCTATAAATAGGGCATGTAAACCTCGTTTTTAGGGGTTAGACATTATTATTCTATTCTAGTTCTTGACTTGGGAGATTAACTTGCAACTTTAGCAATT